>PVIA01005220.1:0-119867 GCA_004024845.1 Tonatia bakeri
TGCTCAGCATCACTAGCCATCAGAGACATGCAAATTAAAACCACAATGAGATACCACTTCACACTGGTCAGAATGGCCATCATAAACAAATCAACAAACAAGTGTTGGAGAGGATGTGGAGAAAAGGGAACCCTAGTGCTCTGTTGGTGGGAACGCAGACTGGTACAGCCACTACAGAAAACAGTATGGAATTTTCTCAAAAAACTAAAAATGGATCTGCCTTTTGACCCAGCAATTCCACTGCTGGGGTCATACCCTAAGAGCCCTGAAACACCAATCCAAAAGAACTTGTGCACCCCAATGTTCATAGCAGCACAATTTACAATAGCCAAGTGCTAGAAGCAACCTAAGTGCCCATCAGCAGATGAGTGGATCAAAAAACTATGGTACATTAACACTATGGAATTCTATGCAGCAGAGAGAAAGAAGGAGCTCCTACCCTTTGGGACAGCATGGATGAAACTGGAGAGCATTACGCTAAGTGAAATAAGCCAGGTGGTGAGGGACAAATACCATATGATCTCACCTTTAACTGGAACACAATCAACAAAATAAAAAAGCAAATAAAATATAACCAGAGTCATTGAAATTAAGAACAATCTAACAATAGCCAGAGGGGAGGGGGATGGGACTATGTTGGGAAGGGTTTTTAGGAACTAATGTAAAGGACACATGGACAAAACCAAGGGGGAGGGTGGAAGTAAGGGAGGGAGGTGGGTTTGGCTGGGGTGGGGGGCAGTGATGGGGAGAAAATGCAGACAACTGTAATTAAACAACATAAAGTAATTTATGAAATGAAAATAAATAAATAAAAATTTAAAGAATCAGTTCTTAAAACATTTTAAGTGATAATGTCTGGAGAAAGTTTTAAAGTATATAGTTAATTCTCTTCAACAATATAATCCTGTTTATAGAGTAGATGAGTCTGGAGTCAGCAGTGGCTTTTTAACAACATTTCAATCCTACTACCACACCTCCCTTGAGTGCAATGAGGCGACATCTCCCACCACACGTGACAGAAGTCCAAGAGTGCCTGGGGTGGCTCACATGCTCCCAGAAACTGAGTTGCATTTGGCATGGGCAGGTGTATGGGTAGGGAAAAACTAATTGTTTAATGTAAAAACATTCATTCAATATATTTTATTTTTATAGAATACCAGCTTACTTTTCATTCTGTTATATTACCCATACTTGAGCACACTCATTCTCATTCATATCCTCACTCTCAATGTTATCCTAGGTCCTTTTAAGTTATTATTACTTAAGTGTTAGGCAGACAAAGAATATTAAATATTTTAGCATGCCTAGAAATTACTTTTAAATAGAAATCATAAGGGAAGAGATTAGTAAAAGAGGTTAAAATACTCTATATAAGAAAAATCTCTAAACTAAAACTTCAAAGGCAAACAATATTCTAACAGCAGGTAGCTGAACTACAGAAATACACATATTTATGTCTGACATTTTATAATATAATACCCATTATACATAATATAGTATGTATTATATAAATCCTTTGTTTATTGTATGCATATGTATATAACCCCCTATATACATACATATACCATAAGCAAAGAATTAATGTCCAGAATACATAAAGAATGCATGCAAATCAACAACACATTTAGAAAAATAGAAAAAAGTTAATAAACAATTCACAGAAGAAAATACAAAGAATTTATAAGTATATGAAAAGATGTGCAAACTCACCCCCAGAGAAACAAAATTAAGACAATGAGGTATCACTGGATATACATCAGAAAGGCCAAAAAAATGTGGCAAAAACTGTTCTAAGCACCTTAAAATGAGCTATGTCTGCAAAAAGCCTAGCCATGTTAACATAACAAGAACAGTTTGTGCGACACTGATGGAACCAGGCAGCCAAGGAGAGTGAACTGGAATGCACATGTGTGAACGATGATGACTTCACTGAACTAGTCAGTGGGGGCAGTAGATGCCAGTGAGTAAGCATGTGTACTGTTGGCCATTGCATTCAAAATGCCTGAGTAGAGCTACGAATCTGCATCAAATTTTGTGTTAAGTTTGAACATTCCTCCACAGAAACTATTTGGATAATGCAGAAGGCTGTAGCTATGGGCAACTGGTGATTGGCAACTTCATCACGAAAACGTGCCCACTCACACATCACATCTCATGCAGAGGTTTTTTTCTTTTTTGCGAAACATCAAATCACCCAGGTGACTAACCACCCCTCCACCCCATAGTCCAGATTTGACTCCCTGTGACTTCTGGTTTTTCCCAAAACTAAAAATCACCTTTGAAAGGGAACAGATTTCAGACGATGGATGAGATTCAGGAAAATACAATGGGGCAGCTGATGGTGATTGGGAGAACTGTGCGAGGTCCCAAGGCACCTACTTTGAAGGGGACTGAGGCATCATTGTACTATGTACAATGTTTCTTGTATCTTGTATCTTCTTCAGTAAATGTCTCTCTTTTTCATGTTACATGGCTGGATACCTTGTGGACAGACCTCGTATTTTATGTCATGCAGTTCTCATTAAAGCTTTATAATGCATGACTATTACTACCCTCACTTTACAAATAAAGCAAGTGAGGCACAGAGAAGTTAGATAATATCCCTAGGTCAATGAGCTAATGAATAACAGTCATGTACCTAACTTCTTAACTCGACACCAGCAAGTGTTGGATAATACCGGTTAAGACAATTCTGATAAAGAGAAGACTGTTCACAGTCAAGTGAACTGTTTTGAGGAGCAATCTAACAATACTAGTAAGAGGAAGAAGCTTATGTACAATCTTGTTTAGTCAAAAGAAACTCTTTCTTGCACATATGTACAAGGAATCATTTTAAAAGATGTTCACAGTAATGCCTTTTTTATTGGGGAAATGATAAGGAATCTAAATGTCTATTAGTAAAAGAATAGGTAAATAAATTGCTTTACATGTATGCAATGGAATACTTCACAATAGTTAAAATGAATATACTCATTCTCTATGTATTAACATTAAAAGATCTCAAAAACAATGGATGAAAACATGGAGACTGGCAGCACTTATGTTCATTTAAAATATAAAACAATGACACATATTATGGAAACACTGGATGTAGTAAATGTATAAAAAAGCACGGACTAACTACACTGCAAGTCTATGATGTTCCTTCTGGAAAAGTAGAGGACTGGGAGAATGAAAAGAACATAGGATTTCAATTTTATCTACAAAGTTTTATTCTTTAAAAAAAGAGAAAGCAGAAGTAATCTGAAACAATTTTTTAGAAGTTAGTTTTCATTTGCTGGTATGCACATGAAAAATGCCTTGAAATGTCTTTTGTTATATTCCAGACTTTTAAAATTATCCAAAGTATTTTACTTAAAAAGATCACTTAATTAGGAACAGAGCATTTCTAAACAACTGAGTGCTTACGGAGAATTCTGCCCTATTTTCCAGGACTAAATCAAACTTATCATTTAAGTACAGAATTTATTCAAAGGCACTGCTCAGAGTTTATTTAAGTGCAAAAGATCAGACACGTCTCACTCATGCTCACATATAAAAATAGATTTAGGGTTAGAATGTTATCCACCCTGTACTCTTTCACCCTTCCATTTCAATCCTTAGACTTCTTTCCTGTCTAAAGGCTATCAGAGGCAAGTCAAAACATAGAAAACACAAAACACAGTTGTTCTTATAAACCCAGAATACTTAACATTAAGTAAAAGTTTTCTCAAGAAAAATTAGTATATAATAACTTCTTATGCCATACAACTGCACACCTACCATGAATGGAGTACAATACAGAAAAAATCTGGATTTTAAATAAAAAAATCTAAAGATATTAAATGAAAAAATTTAAGTACATGATAAATAATTAGAAAAAATGTTTTCAGTATATTGGTCACTATTACCACATTAATATTTTTAATGGAAGACAGGTAATTATTCAAAATAATGATCTGCTAACCAATGCTTAATTGTGTAAAGAAATTATTGTTCACAACACTCCAGTCTCATTTTTTTTTTTATTTCTTCAAAACACACTTCTTTTCTATCTCAGGGCTTTTTCCTATGTAGTCTCCTTTTCAATAACTTTATTCTTTCAACTCTCTCTAAATGGCCAGTTCTTTCTCATCCTTCAGGCCTACAAGTCATTAGATGTCCTGTGATTCTTTTGTGGTCAATCATATGAGAACAGATGTCACTGCCAGGTAAAAGCCTTTAAGGATCAGGGTACAAATTACCATACCATCTTTCTTCATTTCGGTTGCCATGGAGGCATGTGCTGAGGCAGAATCTCCTTTGCTGTGCATGCCTGAGATGAATAAAGCAACCCTGGCAGCTCACACTAGATACTTGGTTATGTAGGGTGCACAGAAATTAGCCTTTGTTTATTAAGTATACAAATAACAAAGACTTTATGGTTATTTCTTACAGCAGCACCACCTAGACCATCCTAACTAGTACAAAGTCTCAGATTAAATATTTAAGCATCTCCTCAAAGTGAAATTTCTTATATAATCATTTAAAATTATTTTAACCCATTATCTCAGAAACCTGTTTGCTTCAGAGCATATATATATATATATATATAAATAAATATATATATATATATAATTGTTTCTTTGTTTAAATTTTCCCAGACTGTAAGCACCATACAAAAGGGATTTGAAATATCTAGATTATAGTGCTTTCCCTAATGCCTAGCACAGTGACCAGCAGATGAGATTTTCTTGGTGAATATTCGTTAAATGAATGCATGTTTCATTTTGTTTCACTTAAAATTGTATGTTATATATTTTACTAATTCTGATACAAGAAATGCCAATGACAAAAAGAGTTAAAATGCACAATAAATTCTCACAACACATTAAACTTCTCAATTTGAACACTGACATGACTTACAAGGCATGTATTTTACACTTGGAACACAACTGCTTAAATTTAGACAATATTAGTTTAATTTCAGATAAACTTAGATGCAGTTCACATTGACAGAGTATAGACTTATATTTACCCAACATATAAGAACTCCTGAAGTTATAAAAATGGCATTTTATTGAAGTTATAAAAGGCACATATACTAAGCTAGAGTCCTTACTTTCCTGCTACCAATTTAATAAATGTTTCAATCACATTTATGACTATTTAATTTTCCACATATCTTTGGTTGCCAGGCTAAAACCTTAGGAGTTCGTGTTACAATAAAACCAGACTCAAGAATCTATTACAGAAATGAATTTAAGGCTGGCATCCACTGAAGCCTTAAATCTTCTTGTTCAATTGCCAGGGTGTGAGGTAAAAATGGCTGCTATCCTAACAGTCTTTGTCAACTGCCAAACTTTTGCCAGTGACTATATGTCAACCACAGATTGCTGGTGAGTTGCAATCTAATATACTTTGTGGTAGAGTTTAGCATGCCTGTAGGTCTCCACTCTATAATATTTCACAATCTACCATTGGACAAGGCACAATGCCAATACTAGAAAGCAAATCGAGACTAAATATGTTAAAAATGAACATTTCTATACGATCATGCTAGATCAGAGTCAATATTGACAATTACACCTGTGGCAATTTAACTTGGATTCCTACTAAGAAGTATTTGACCAAGTTAGCCCACAAAACACCTGATCAAATTTTATTCAGCCTATTTGTTCTTACAGAAATTATTTTACTATATTTTCCTCTGATTTGGATTTTTCTCTGTTATATGCTTTTACACTTTTCATACCCTTTCATTTAAAACATTATTTTCCTTTCTATACTGCTTAAGATATGTTTACTGCACTTAGGTGATGCGTGCCTCTATACCTGAATGATGTTTAAAACCCTGGCATTTTAGTAAATCTCTTTGTATCTATGCCAGGTGATCATAAATGAAAATAATAACTGATAAATTCATTTTTAAAAGGAAATTCTGATTCTTTTTCTATGTTTTATTGTTTATGCTGATACAATGGTCCCAGTTTTTCCCCCTTTGCCCCCCTCCACCCAGCCCACCCCCCACTTCCACAGTCAATCCCCACACACTGTCCATGTCCACGGGTCCTTCATACATGTTCTTCAACTGATCCCTTCATCATCTTTCAAACAGTCCCCACATCCTCGCCTCCTACCCTCTTAGAGCTGTCAGTCTATTCCATGATTTTATGCCTCTGGTTCAATTTTGCTCATTAGTTTATTTCATTCATTAGATTCCTCTTATAAGTGAGATCATACGGTATTTGTCTTTCACTGTCTGGCTTATTTAACTTAGCATAACAGTCTTAAGTTCCATCCATGCTGTCATAAAGAGCAGGAATTCCTTCTTTCTTTCTGCTGTGTAGTATTCCATTGTGTAAATGTACCACAGTTTTTTAATCCACTCATCTAGTGATGGGCACTTAGGCTATTTCCAACTCTCGGTTATGGTAAATATATCAAATAATTATAAAGTACTTATATGCATGTGGCATTGTTCTGTTTTGTGAATGAATAATAATCCATTTACTCCTTACAGTGAAGTAGGTATAATTACTATACTCAATTGACACATGTATTAATAGAAACAAAGGTTCTTAAAGGTTAGGTACTATGTCCAAAGCAACATAGCAATATAAAAAACTTATGTATGTGTTGTGAATTATAATGAATGCCCAGGAGAACAATACAGTATAGAATAGCAGTACAACAGAAAGAGTAGCTTTTGGAGTTAGACCTGGGTTCAAATCTCAGTGCCATCATTTATTACCTGCTTGACACTAACTTAGAGAAATAATTCATGGAAAGAGCCTCTATGTATAGTAGCTGCTCATTTAAAAGTAGCTATTTATCATTATTTACATATGTGTTTAATAATTTTCTGTAAACAGTCAATATTTTCTAAGCAATATGATGAGTATGAATTATTTTTATAAAAAGAAATATGTAAGACTTCCGGCCAAGATGGAGACATAAGTAGACATACCGTGCCTCCTCGCAAAACCAAAAGAAGGACAACAACAATTTAAAAACAAAAAACAACCAGAACTGACAGAAAACTGAACTATATGGAAGTCTGACACCCAAGGAAGTAAAAAAGAAACATTCATCCAGACCGATAGGAGGGGCAGAGATGGGCAGCCAGGTGGAAAGGACTCACAGCAAAGCGGCAGTGGAGGACCAGGGTGGGCAAGGCTACAGCTGGCTGTCAAGGCAGCAGTGGGCGGACAGGCCAAGTGGCAGATTGTGAACTGGGCAGTCCCCCATTTGCGTTCAGATAAACCGGGAGAAACAACTGGGGAGCGAGACAGACCGCGCAACCCAGGGCTTCTGCATGGGGAAATAAAGCCTCAAACCAATGACTGAAAACACCTGTGGGAATTGAGGCAGTAGGAGAAACTCCCAGCCTCACAGGAGAATTTGCTGGAGAGACCCAGAGGGTCCTAGAACGTACACGAGCCCACCTACCCAGAAATCAGCACGAGAAAGGCCCAGTTTGCTTGGGGGAAGCAGCAGAAGTGACTGAAATCTGGCAAAGAGCAGAGTAAGTGCCATTGTTCCCTCTCGGACCCCACCCCCACGTACAGCATTGCAACCCAGTGACATGCATTGCCCCACCCTGGCGAACACCTAAAGCTCTGCCCCTCACTAAGTAACATGCACAGCAAGACAAAAAAAAATGGCCCAAATGAAAGAACAGATCAAAGCTCCAGAACAAATACAACTAAGCCATGAAGAAATAGCCAACCTATCAGATGCACAGTTCAATACACTGGTAATCAGGATGCTCAAAAAATTGGTTGAATTTGGTTGCAAATTAGATGAAAAAAATGAAGGCTACCCTAACTGAAATAAAGGAAAATGTATAGGGAACCAACAGTGAGGGGAAGGAAACTGGGACTCACATCAACGGTGTGGACCAGAAGAAAGAAAGAAACATCCAACCAGAAAAGAATGAAGAAACAGGAATTCAAAAAAATGAGGAAAGGCTTAGGAACTTGCAGGACATCTTTAACATCTGAATTATAGGGGTACCAGAAGGAGAAGAGGAACAGCAATAAGTGGAAAAGTTATTTGAACAAATACTAAAAGAGAACTTCCTCAATCTGATAAAGGAAATAGACTTCCAGGAAGTCCAGGAAGCTCAGAGAGTCTCAAAGAAGTTGGACCCAAGGAGGAACACACCAAGGCACATCATAATTACGTTACCCAAGATTAAAAATAAGGAGAGAATTTTAGAAGCAGCAAGAAATAAGGAGACAGTTACCTACAAAGGAGTGCCCATAAGACTGTCAGCTGATTTCTCAAAAGAAACCTTGCAGGCAAGAAGAGGCTGGAAAGAAGTATTCCAAGTCATGAAAAGCAAGGACCTACATCCCAGACTGCTCTATCCAGCAAAGCTTTCATTTAGAATGGAAGGGCAGATAGAGTGCTTCTCAGATAAGGTCAAGTTAAAGGAGTCATCATCACCAAGCCCTTATTTTATGAAATGTTAAAGGGACTTATCTAAGAAGATAAAAAATATGAACACTAAAATGACAGCAAACTCACAATTATGAACAACCACACCTAAAACAAAAACAAAAACAAACTAAGCAAACAACTAGAACAGGAACAGAACCACAGAAATGGAGATCACATGGAGGGTTAACAACAGGAGAGTGGGTGGGGAGAGAGGGAAAAGCTACAGAGAATAAGTAGCATAGATGGTAGGTAGAAAACAGAAAGGGGGAGGGTAAGAATAGTATAGAAAATGAAGAAGCTAAAGAACTTATAAGTATGACACATGGACATGAACTAAAGCAGGGGAATGTGGGTGGAAGGAGGCATGCAGGGCAGAGGGGAGTAAAGGGGGGGAAACGGGAAAACTGTAATAGCATAATCAAAATATATTTTAAAAAGAAATAAGTAAATCATATAAAAATAATTGTATTATTTTGATAATTTGGGTTACAGCCATACCCAGATCAAGTATTAAAAAATGATCAATTTCATATCAACTTAATTTCAACAAAAGTAAGCCACATTGATGGTGAGCAAGACTTGTGAAAAAGAAGTAAGTGTTAGTTATGAGAACTTCCACTGACATATCTACTGAAGACAAAACCAACTCTGTTGGGATGAATGGAAGAATCTGCAGCAAATGCAAAAAGAACCATAATAATAGAATAACAAAAATCTCCAACACATTTCTTAAAATTCTACCACCTATTCTCTTAAATAGAAACTGGAAAACAAGAGTTTACTCCTTCATAATTGGAAATATTTTCTGCACTCCAAACTGGAAATATCAATGCTAATACCCACACTGAGACATTAAGTACATATGGCATTGCAGGTGCGATAACCAGGTTTATGTACCCAGGGGGCACATTTCATTTCTAAGTTCGTCCATTCATATTCAGGTACATGACTTAACATTAGCAGTAATAAGTATATAAATAATGAATAGCAATTTTCTACTTTACTGATTAATGGTTTCTATGAAAAGCAAACCAGTTAACCATCCATTCCTTAAATATCAATGACCTAGAAATCTTGGAATTCATTTTTTCCTTCAAAGTAGAGTGTTCCTGAGTTTTTGCTGATCTATTTCCATAATTGTTATTTGATCCAATACTCAAAAAAAAAAGAAAAACATTCACCATATGTAATTTCTTCAAATGTTTAAATGATAAAGATAATACCTTAGGCTTAGAGAAAATGGTATGAGGTAAACAGAGACAATAAACCCATATTATAAATTCTTAGTTAAGAAGACAAGGAGAAAATTAATTTTCAAAACAGGAAAGGTCCTCCTTTTTTGAGTTACAATTAAGAAAGGGTACGTACAATCTGTACTAGTTTTAAAAATATCTTTTACAAGTTCAAATAACCTTTAAAAGGGACAGCAAGTTATTTACTGTACTTTCTGAAGTATAATTGGAATTTTCTTGATAAGACACTTAAACTTTCTGTTATGCAGTCACAAGTTCTTATAACATTGTAAACTATGGTCTAGGCAGCGACAGACCTTGAGATTCTGAGACTTAACTGAGAACAAAAGCAGGTTATTGACAAAGCCTTGCTGGCCTGCTTTCTGCAAGATCAGGTGGTAATGGGGCTTAGAGAATAATCACATTTTGTCCGCACAGGGACTGGGGCAAGTGAAGACTGCCAAGGCTACCATGTCCGTCGTGCTACCATGTCCGTAGTACAGGCTGTAAGCCTGACGGCTTCGACACAGTGCTGCCACTTATTTCATAGACAGTCTTCCTGCTCTTTAAGAACACCAAAGTTGCTTCTCCCAAAGTCATTTCAACATCAGAAGAAGGGTAATTTCCTAATGTTGGACTTGAAGGGGGGAAGGAACGCAACAACACCAAACCAAGAAAATGCCCACCTTGATGAATAAAGAAAATCTGCTACCAGTTTTAAAGGAGAAAAACCGATCTCTAAATGCGGGGCATTTTTTTCTCAACATGAACCAAGACTACCCTAATATTAAATTCTACTGGGGGAATTAATGACGGAGGGTTTATTTTGAGATTTTTTAATTTTCAATTATAGTTGACATATACTATTATATTAGCTTCAGGTATAGAACACAGTGATTAGACATCTATAACTTACAAAGTAATCACTCCAGTAAGTCAGTACCCATCTGACACCACACACAGTTATTATAATACTATTGACTATATTCCCCATGTTGTACCTCACATCCTTGTAACTGTTTTTATAAGTGCCAATTTGTACTAATGACATTGTTTAAAATATTTTTTTGCCATTCTCTCTTTAACAAAGCAATACTTTTTAAAAAGTGGTCAGAGAGACTTAAGAAAAACTTAGTGACTATTAGATTATCCTTAGAACTCTACATTAACTCTATAATGTTCTTGGTATTTAAAAAAAGTACATTTGTCACAGAAATTTAGTTAACTCCTTAAAGCTATGCATATATCTTAACACCTTAAAACTACACTGCTTAGATAAACATAAACACTGTAAACATCTATACAATCTGGAATTTTGTTTTCATTTTGAAATGAGGGCTCTCGTTTAAAAGTTCATTAAAAAGTAAAACCTGTTCTGCCAAAAAAATTAAATTGTAAATGGTCAGTGAGAAAGTTGAGAAATCGGAAAATAATATGTTACAAGGATAAATTTTTGTGCACAGAGAAAGTCTATGGGAAGAAAGTAGCAGCATGAGCAGCTCTATTATCTTGGCCCCCAGAGAAACAACCATAACTATTAAAAATATTTTTAAAACTATTTTAAGCCTCTGGATATTGTCCTATGGGCATAAAGCAAACAAAGACACATTTATGCAAGAAAATCTATTAAATCTAGGTAAGAAGAACAAAAGTTTGTGTCACATGAGCTGCAACTCACTTCCTCCCTCCCCAGTCGTAACCTCATTGTGATGGAAGCTCCAATCTGGGCAGGTACTTTCAATAAAATGGGGCTCCATCTCCCCCTCAGTTCTCAGTTAAGAGCACGGTATCTCTCCAGAAGGTGCAGCTGTCAGTATTTCTTACTCCCCTCAGCTTCATGTTATAGAGGCTAAATTCCAAGAGTGTGGTGAGAGGCTGGGGGACCTCTTTCTTCACCCAGCCCCACTTGCAGGATGAAGGCCTCAGCCCAGGTGCAGGAGGCCGTGAATACTCCTCATTGCCATCACCCCAGCATGCTAGTGGGGCAGAAGTTTCAAGCTAGGAGAGGCAAGGCAAAACACCAGATGCTAGCCAACTCACACAGCATCCTACTCATAACATAAGATGTCATTCTTAGACAGCTCACCTCCCCACCTCCAATCCAATCTTTGTCTTTAGGGAAAAGAAGAGCAAACGAAGGGAGTTCTGAAGCTGTCTCCAAAAGAACTGACTTGGCATAGAAAAAATAGGGGAAGTTCAAACCTAAGACTACTCTAAAAAACAATGAAGATTTTAATG
This sequence comes from Tonatia bakeri, assembly GCA_004024845.1. Lineage (NCBI taxonomy): Eukaryota > Metazoa > Chordata > Mammalia > Chiroptera > Phyllostomidae > Tonatia > Tonatia bakeri. The sequence continues at coordinate 11,877 of PVIA01005220.1, forward strand.
GTAAGCAATTTACAGGAGGCTGGTAGCTCTATGAGGTCAAAAAACTAAATTATGGGTCAGCTGGTTTACCAAAGAGAACCAGAGTAAGGCACAACTAATAAGAGTCTTCCTGAGGTCAAAACAAACCTCAAAGACTGGCCTGAAAAACTACTCTTGGGAAGAGGCCTGAATTTATTTTTTAAAGATTTTATTTGTTTGTTTTTTAGAGAGAAAGAAAGGAGGGGAAGGCGGGGGACATTGATATGCCAAAGAAATATCAATTGGTTGCCTCTCACACACCCCCAACAGCAGCCTGAACTGGCAGACCAAGAACGTGCCCTGACTGGAAATCGAACCAGCAACCTCTCGGTTTGCAGTACCACACCCATCCCACTGAATCATGCATGGTGGTTGGGGCAAGAGGCCTAAATTTAACTGGATTAGCCTGTAGAGCAATATATGACCCAGGGCGGTGTGAAAAATAAGCAATAAACAGGCCATTAGTGAAGCCCAACAGTTGGGTATGATAACAACAAAAGCAGACGGTTTAAGAAAGACCAGGGAGGAAGAGTCAAAGGGAATCCTGCTAAAACCACTGCCATTCTGGTGACTGTGCATGTGCCTAAGTCAGGGCTCCCTGAGGCGTATCATCAGAGGCTTCACAGGGCAAGGGCACCAAGTCATTAGTGGATAAGTAAATGATAGATAGCATTAAGTCCCTGAGGGAGGAGAAACCCCTATCAATAGCTGCTACAGTATGTTACTTTAAATGTGAAGATTTCAACCAAAAATTATGTGACCTGTGAAGAAATAGGAAAGCAGATTGATAACCCATAGGGTAAAAAACAAGCAACAGAACTGGCTTGTGAGAGGGCCCAGATGTCAGGCTTAACAGACAAACACTTCAAGGCAACCACTATAAATGTTTCAAAACCTAAAGAAAACCATGCTATAAAGCAAGGTATGATGACAATACCTCACCAAAGAGAGAATATCAGTAATAAGATAGACATTGTAACAAAGAACCAAATGGACATTGTACAGTTAGAAAGTAAAATAATTAAAATAAAAAATTCACTAGAGGGGATCAACAATAGATTTGAACTGACAAAGGAAAATTCAGCAAGCTTGGTGATAGATCAGTAGAAACAATGCAGTTTAAAGTGTAGAGGAGGGGAAAAGGAATGGAGAAAAGAGAACAGAGATTCAGAGAAGTGTGTCACACCATTAAACACACCAAAATATACATCATGGAAGTACTAGGTGAAGAGGACAGAAGAGAGCAGAAAAAGATATTCGAAGACTTGACAGTATAAAGCTTCTCAAACTTGATAAAAAAATATTATTAATCCACACCTACAAGAAGTTAAACAAACTCCTAGTCATATAAATACAAAGTGACCCATATATTTACACCTATCACAGTAAAAAATCTTAGAGAAAAATCTTAAAATCAGAAAAGAAAAACAACTCCCCACATATAAGAGAGCTCCAATATATTTAACACTGACTACTTACCAGAAACAAAGGAAGCCAGAGACACTGGGAAGGGAAGAGCAAATTAAACCTAAAGCAAACAGAAAGGAAGACACAGTAAAGTGCAGAGCAGAAAATAGTGAAATAGAAAAGAGAAAAATAAGAGAGAAAATCAATGAAACCAAAAGTTGGTTCTTTGTAAAGATAAAATTGGCAAACCTTTAGCTAGACTGACCAAGAAGAAAGACATAAGACCCACATTAGTAACATCAGGAAGAAAAGAGGGAGAATTACTACTAACATTATGGAAAGAAAAATGATGAGAAAGTAATATGAAGAGCATACAGGACAGTATGCCAACAAATTAAATACGTGAAACAAAAATTCCTAGAAAAACACAATCTACCAAAAATGACTCTAGAATAATTAGAAAATCTGAATGGATGCATGGAAGGTAAAGGGGTCAACTTATAATTAACACCTACACAGAATGCTGGTGGGGGTGGTGAGGGTGGAGGGCAATAAAGGGGAGAAAAAAAATGGGACAATTGTAATAGCATAATCAATAAAACATATTTTTAAAGAAGCCCAACACAGATGGCTTCACTGGCCAATTCTAACAAACATTTAATAAGAAAATAACACCATTTTTTCACAAATGCTACCAAAAATTATGAAAGGGGGTCATTTCTTAGCTGATTCTATGAGGCTCTTATTACTCTGATACCAAAACCAGATAAAGACATCACAAGAAAACTGCAGACCAATATTTCTTGTAAATACAGACACAAAAAAACCTTCAACTAAATACTAACTAATTGAATCCAGCAACAGAAAAAAGATTATAAACCATGACCAAATAAGTTTATACAAGGAATGCAAGGTCCGTTCAAAATACAACATCAATCATTATAATAGAGCATAATAAAATAAAGGACAAAAATAACAACCATCTGAAACAAAAAGCATCTGACAAAATCCAACACCCTTTCATGATAAAAACACCCTAAAAACTAGGAATGGAAGGAAACTTCCTCAGCCTTTTGTAATAAAAGGTAAACTTTTGTAGATACAAGCCCTCTATAAGAACTCCAGAGCTACATTATACTTAATAGTGAAACACTAGCTGCTTTCCTCTCAGGATCAGGAATAAGATGAGGATGCCATTTCTGCTCAACATTGTAGTGAAGATCCTAGACAGGGCAAATAGGCAGAAAAGGAAATAAAAGGCATGCATATGGTTAAGAAAGAAGTAGAACTAACTCTATTCGCAGATTACATTATATAAATGTGTGTGCGTATACTCATATTCGCATTCCTAAATTGTCTACTAAAAAAATATCGGGACTAATTAAACAGTTCTGCAAGGTGGCAGGGCCTAAGATCAATACACAAAAATCAACTGTATTTCTATACACTAGCAATGAACAATTTAAAAATACAAAAACAATTCTATTTATAATAGCATAAAATACTTAGAAATAAATTTAACAAGTATAAAACTTATACTCTGAAAACTACAACACATTGTTGAAAGAAATTAAAGAGATGTAAATAAGTAAAAAAATATCCCATGAAAGAAAGAGAGAAAAATTAATCATTTAAAGACCTTGTCGTATACCCTTTCCTAAATGTCTTCAGTGAGTGAGTGTAGGGTGGGTAAGGAGGTTCCTTGCTTCGAGTTGTGCCGATTATCAGCCTGATGAGCACAATTTTTAGGGCTGCTTAATATCAACATGTAGAACACCAAACGTGAGACTTAAGAAAAATTAATATATGACACGTGTGGATGTGTTCTTGACAAGCACACCAAGCAGTTGCAGATCTTCAGAGATTCATGGACAAAATTCCCTTGATCGACTATGAACCATGAGATGAATTTCCGAGATCTGGCTGGGTAATCACCATAAATCTAATCCCAAATGAATGAGGAATAAAGAAGAAGATCCAACAGTCCACTCCAAAATTCTTAGAATGCCCTGGGTCAATAGCTACTATACTTACTAGTTAAGTAAAGACTATAGTTAAGGCTTTGCTTTAGTGTCATCCTAGTAGGCATGACAGGTAGCCTGAACCATGCAGAGCCCCACTATACCAGGACAAGGATAATATATAATATAGCCATCTAGAATTCTCCATGTTTTATGCCACACTGTTTTCAGGAAAGTGTCAAGAGAAAGAGACATGTATTCTAGTTCATGGTCGTGTCTCTGGGCTAGTGGCAAGGTCACAGCTGTATTTCAAGATCTTTGTAACATGATATTTAATGTCAGTAACACAAGAATTGAAGATGGCAGCGGAGTAGTCCATTTGCTCTTGCCCCTGACTCAGATTCTTGGCTAATGTTCTGACAAAAAACCTGAACAATCAATAGAATCTTAGCTGATATGAATTTTTGAAGCCAGGGAGTACATATGATGCTTCACAACAGGCAGTAATGAGATTTTATAAGTCGAAGGGGAAATATCCCATGTATGGCACCTGCAGCAGCAGAGAGACTAGTCAGAAATTGCAGCAAGCAGTTGTCAGGGCCCCACCCAGCTTCGGCTCTCACACAGAGCTGCCATCAGCACCAAGCAGGAAAGAGCTCACTCTCTTATATAGACTGGCCCCTCCCTTAAAATGGACAGTTTATCAGAAACTATACATTACTAGAAATAAGCTGGGGCAGTCCAAGAAGGGTGATGCAGCAGCAGGGAAAAACACCCGAAATTTTCCAAGAAGACTAAACAGCACCTCCCAGGGGTCCCACCCTCCTGAATACAATAGAAGTCCCCTTCTAAAGGCTTCTACCACCTGAAGGTAGTACATGCAGTCCTGCCAGAAGTTGAATCACCCACCCCTGGACCTGGAGCTGATAAAAAGCCAGAAGCAGATCCAGAAGAAGAAAACAGAAGGCAAACACCAAACTGCTGAGGTGAACTCCACCTCGTACTTCTTCAGTAAATGTGTTATTTTTTCTCTCACATAGCCTTTTAATATTTTTCTTTTTCTTCAATTGTATTCCAACTAATTCACTATTTTTGTCTTTTATTTTTATTTTTATATTTTTGTATTATTTTTATTTCAAATCTCACATTGTACCCTTCCCTTATTTTACTCCATTTTGCCATCTTCCTTCCCTTTCTTATTTCCATTTTAAATTTTATTTTCCCCCTTTCTACATCTTGTTCCTTCTTTACTCTTACTATTCTATCAAGTCATTCTCCCTCTATCCTCTCAAAATCATTTTTCTTTACTGTAGATATCTCATATTCTCTTTTTTATTTCTTATAATATTGTTATTTTTTTCTGCCTTTATTAATCTTCTCCTGTTGTTGTTTTGAATTTGTTGTGGTTTTTCTTCAATTTTGTTCCTACTGGTTCACTATTTTTTTAATTTTATTTCAAACTTCATATTTTACTCTTCCCCTTTCTTACTTCATTATTTCATCTCCCTTCTCTTTATTTACATTTTTAAATTGTATTTTCTTCTTTTCTTCACCTTCTTTCTAATCCCTACTCTTATTATTCCCCTCCCACTTCCCTCTCAAAATCATTTTTCTTTCCTTTAGTCATCTCACCTTCTTTTTTTGCTATCTTATAATATTCTTAGTCCCTTTCCACCTTTATTAATCTTTGCTCATTTGCTATTGGTATTGCTGATGTGGTAAGGTGTATTTTTGCTGGTGTGGGTTTGGTTTTCTGGGTACTTCTGCTTTGTTCTGCCAGTACCTGTACAACAAAATACAAGATGTGGTGGGGGTTGTGACTCTCAGCCAGCTGGAGGGGAAAACCCAACAAAGAACAAAGAATGAGTTATCAATAATCAAAGCCCAAATACAACAAGAGACCTCATATAAACTGAATGAAGGGCATCCCTGTAGCTGCCAGTTCAGAAGATCAAAGAGACTGCACCACTGAGTCCCACAGAACTCCTACCACAGAAGGCCACCCATGAAGGCAGGGAGTCAAAGCAGGGCAATCTGAAATGCAGAAACAAACAAAAAGAGCCACCTAAAATAGGGAGACAAAAGAAACAACCTCTAATCAAAAGGAAAGAGGGAGTCCCCAGAAAAAGAGCTAAATGAAACTGAGGCAAACAATTATTCAGACATAAAGTTCAAAATAATGGTTATAAGGATACTCAAGAAATTCAGTGAGAACTACAAGGAGATTTATGGGAACTACAAGGAACTTAGTGGGAACTACAACAGCATGAAAAAGAACATGGAAACTATGAATAAGAACCAGGAGGAAGTTAAGAATATCTGAAATGAAGAATACACTAGAAGGAATTAAAAACAGGCTAAATGCAGCATAGGACCAAATCAATGAGCTGGAAGACACAGTAGGAAAAAAACACCCAGTCAGAGCAACAAAACCAAAAAAAGAAAACTAAAAATCAAACAAACAAAAACCCAGAAATGAGCATAGTTTAAGGGAGCTTCAGGACAACATGAAATGTAACAACATTCACATCATATAAATACCAGAAGAAGAAGAAAAAGAGCAAAGAATTTTAAAAACTTTTTGAAAAAATGACAGAAAACTTCCCTAACTTGGTGAGGAAAAAAATCAATCAAGTTCAAGAAGCACAGAGGGTCCCTATCAAGATGAACCTAAAAAGGCCCTCTTCAAGACACATAATAATTAAAATGGCAAAAATTTAAAGACAACAAGAGAATCTTAAAGGCAATAAGGGAGAAACAGCTAGTAACATACAAGGGAGCTCTGATAAGGCAATCAGCTTATTTCTCAACTGAAACACTACGAGCCAGAAGGAACTGGCACAAAATATTCTAAGTAATGAAAAGAATGGACCTACAACAAAGACTACCCACCAGCAAGGCTCTCATTTAAAATGGAAGGTAAAATAAAGAGCTTCTCAGACAAAAGAAAGCTAAAAGAATACATCTCCACCAAGCCAGCACTGTAAGAAATGCTAAAGGGACTGCTTTAGGAAGAAGAAGAAATGGGGAGTGGGGGAGGAACACAGATACAAAGGGAAAAAATAGCAATGAACAAGTACCTATCAATAATAACCTCAAATCTAAATGGATTAAATGATCCAATCAAAGGGCATAGGGAAGCTGAGTGGAAAAGAAGACCTGATCCGAATATATGCTGTTTCAAGAGACCTGCCTCAGAACAAAAGACCTAACAGGCTTAAAGTGAAGGGATGGAAAAAATATTCTAAGCAAATGGACATGAAAAAATAAAGCTGGGGTAACAATGTTTATATCAGACAAAACAGACTTCAAAACAAAGACCACAACAAGAGATAAAAACGATCTCTACATAATACTTAAGGGAGTGGGCCAACAAGAGGATACAACCCTTGTAAACATACATGTACCCAACATAGGAGTACATAAATACATGAGGAAAATCTTGGAGGACTTTAAGAAGGAGAAAGATGTCAACACAGTCATCTAGGGGATTTTAACACCCCACTGTCAACAATGGATAGACCTTCCAAACAAAGAATCAACTAGGATATTGTGACATTGCATGATACTGTATATCAAATGGACTTAACTGATATTTACAGAACACTTCAACCCAAAGAAGTAAAGTATACATTCTTTTCAAAATGCACATGGATCATTTTCAAAGATAGAACACATGGTAGGCACAAAACAAGCCTCAACAAATTCAAGAAAATTGAAATAATATCAAGAACCTTCTTGAATCACAGTGGCTTGAACCAAGAAACCAGCCGCAAGGAAAAAACTCAAAAACATTCAAATACACACAGAGACTGAATGACATGTTATTAAATAATGAATGAGTTAACAGTGAGATCAAGGAATAACTCACAAACTATCTGGAAACAAATGAAAATGGACACACCACAATACAAAATGTATGGGACACAGTGAAGGCCATCCTGAGAGGGACGTTCATAGCAATATAGGCCTACCTAAAGAAAATAGGAAAATTCTCAAATAAACAATCTAATCTTACATATAAAAGAAATAGAAAAATGAGCAGAATTTAATGACATAGAGACTAAAAAAAAATCCAAAAATCAATAAATCCAGGAGCTGGTTCCTTGCAAAGATAAACAAAATTGACAAACCTTTAACCAGACTTATCAAGGAAAAAAAAAGAGAGGACTCACATGAATAAAATCAGAAACACAAGACAAGTAACAACCGATACCACAGAAATACAAAGAACTGTAAGACGTTGCTATGAACAACTATATGCCAAGAAGCAACCTAGGTGAAATGGACAAATTTCTGGAAACACACAATCTCCCAAAACTGAATCAAGAAGAAGCAGAAAGGCTGAATAGACTGATAACAACTAGCGAAATTGAGCAGCAAACAAAAAACTCCAGGTGCACAAAAACCCTGGATCAGATGGCTTCACAGCTGAATTTTACCAAACATTCAAAAGGAAATAACACTTGCTCAAACTATTCCAAAAAAAATTCAAGAAGAGAGAAGACTCCCAAACTCTTTACAGGCCAGTATTATCCTAATTTCAAAATCAGGTAAAGATACAACAAAGAAAGAAAATTACAGTCCAATATCTCTGATGAACATAGATGCTAAAATTCTCGACAAAAATTGGCAACCTGAATCCAGCAATATATTAAACATATCATACACCATGATCAAGTGGGATTTATCCCAAGGATGCAAAGATGGTGTATTTACAAATCAATAAATGTAATACATCACATAAGCAAAATGAAAGACAAAAATCACATGATCATATCAACACGTGCTGAAAAAGCACTTGATAAAATTCAGCACCCATTTATGATAAAGACACAAAGCAAAGTGTGAATAGATGGAGCATTCCTCAACATAATAAAGGCCATATCCAAGAAACCTAGTGCCAACATCATACTCAATTGGCAAAAACTAAAAGCATTTCCCTTAAGATCAGGAACAAGACAAGAGTATCTGTTTTCACCACTCTTATTCCACATAGTACTGGAACTTCTAGCCACAGCAATTAGAAAAGAATAAAAGAAACATCCAAATTAGGAAAAAGGAAGTAAAACTGTCATTTTTTGCTGATGACATGATGGTGTACATTGAAAACCCTATAGTCTCCTCCAAAAAAAAAAAAAAAAACTACTCCAATTAATGAATTCAGCAAAGTAGTGGGATACAAAGTCAATATTCAGAAATTGATGGCATTCTTGTACAATAGCAATGAATTATCAGAAAGAGAAACTAGGGAAAATCCAATTTACTATAGAAACAACTAAATTAAAGTACATAGGAATAAATTTAACCAAGGGTGTAAAAGGACTATAATTAGAAAACTATAGAACACTGAAGGAAGAAATTGAGGAAGATACAAACTAATGGAAGTATAAACCATGTTCATAGATTGGAGAATTAACATCATTAAAATGTACATACTGCCCAAAGCAATATATAGATTCAACACAGTTCCTATTAAAATACTAATAGCAGAAATTTATATGGAACCATAAACAACCCCGAATAGCTGTAGCAATTTTGAGAAAGGACAAATCAGGAGACATCACAATACCTGATATCAAACTGTATTACAAGGTCATTGTAATCAAAACAGCCTGGTACTGACATAAAAACAGACACATAGACCAATGGAACAGAATAGAGAGCTCAGAAATAAACCCAAGTCTCTATGGTCAATTAATATTTGACAAAGGGGGAAGAAGAATAAAATGGAGTAAAAATAGCCTCTTCAACAAATGGTGTTGGGAGAGCTGGACAGCTACATGCAAAAAAAGTAAACTCCACCACCAACTTATACCATACACAAAAGTAAATTCAAGATGGATAAAAGACTTAAATATAAGTCGTGAAACCACAGAAGTTGTAGAGGAAAACATTGAAAGGAAAATCTCAGACATTCCACACAGCAAGATCTTCACCAATATGTCCCCTAAAGCAAGGCACATACAGGAAAGAATAAACAAATGGGACCTCATCAAACTGAAAAGCTTCTGCACAGCTAAAGAAAACAGCATTAAAATGAAAAGAGAACCAACCATATGGGAAAACATATTTGCCAATGATACCTCAGACAAGGGTTTGATCTCCAAAATATATAAAGAACTCACATGACCCCACTCCAGGAAGACAAAAAATCCAATTAAAAAGTGAGCAAAAGATTTGAACAGACACTTCTCCAAGGAGGACATACAGAGGGCCCACAGAAATATCAAAAGATGCTCAGCATCACTAGCCATCAGAGACATGCAAATTAAAACCACAATGAGATACCACTTCACACTGGTCAGAATGGCCACCATAAACAAATCAACAAACAAGTGTTGGAGAGGATGTGGAGAAAAGGGAACCCTAGTGCTCTGTTGGTGGGAACGCAGACTGGTACAGCCACTACAGAAAACAGTATGGAATTTCCTCAAAAAACTAAAAATGGAACTGCTTTTTGACCCTAGCAATTCCACTGCTGGGGTCATACCCTAAGAGCCCTGAAACACCAATCCAAAAGAACCTGTGCACCCCAATGTTCATAGCAGCACAATTTACAATAGCCAAGTGCTAGAAGCAACCTAAGTGCTCATCAGCAAATGAGTGGATTAAAAACTATGGTACATTTACACAATGGAATTCTATGCAGCAGAGAGAAAGAAGGAGCTCCTACCTTTTGGGACAGCATGGATGGAACTGGAGAGCATTATGCTAAGTGAAATAAGCCAGGTGGTGAGGGACAAATACCATATGATCTCACCTTTAACTGGAACAAAATCAACAAAAGAAAAAAAACAAACAAAATATACCCAGAGACATTGAAATTAAGAACAATCTAACAACAGCCAGAAGGGAGGGGGAGGGGGACAGTGGGGGGAGGGTTTCCAGAAACTACCATAGAGGACACATGGACAAAACCAAGCGGGGGGGTGAAAACAAGGGAGGAAGGTGGGTTTGGCTGGGGTAGGGAGAAAATGCAGACTACTATAATTGAACAACAATAAAGTAATTTTAAAAAATACCAATAGCATATTTCACAGATCTAGAACAAATATTCCAAAAATTTAACTGAAAAAGAAAACTGAAATAGAACTGAAAAAGACCCCAATAGCTTCAGCAATTCTGAGAAATAAGAACAAAGTTGGAGGGACCACGATACCAGATCTCAAAGTATACTACAAGGCCACTGTAATCAAAAACAGTCTGGTATTGGCATAAGAACAGATACATAGATCAATGGAACAGAATAGAGATTCCAGAAATAAACCCATATCTCTATGGTCAAGTAATATCTGACAAAGAGGGCAGGAGCATATACAATGGAGTGAAAACAGTCTCTTCAATAAATGATGTTGAGAGAATGGAACTGGTACATGTAAAGAAATGATATTATACCACCAATTCACCAGAATAAACTCAAAATGGATAAGGGACTTAAATATAAGTCATGATACTATGAAAGTTCTAGTAGAAAATATAGGTAGCAAAATTTCAGACATCCCATGTAGCAATATGTGTGCCAATATATATCCTAGGGCAAGGGAAATAAAGGAATAAAAGTAAACAAATGGGACCACATCAAATTAAAATGCTTCCGCGTAGCTAAAGAAACCACCATCAAAATGAAAAGGGAATCAATCAGCTGTATGAGAGAACATACTTGCTAATGATACACTGGACAAGGGTTTAATGTCTAAAACATAAAGAACTCATATGACTCAACACCAATTGTTTGTTGGAGGATAAACAACCCAATTTAAAAAAGGGCAAAGGACCTGAACAGACACTTCTCCGAGGAGGACATACAGAGGGTCCACAGACATATGAAAAAGTGCTCACTATCACTAGCCATCAGAGACATGCAAATTAAAACCACAATGAGATATCACCTCACACAGGTCAGAATGGCTATTATTAATAAATCAACAAACAACAAGTACTGGGAAGGATGTGGAGAAAAGGCAACCCTAGTACATTGTTGGCGGGAATGCAGACTAGTGCAGGCACTGTGGAAAAACAGTACGGAATTTCCTTTAAAAATTAAAACTGGAACTTTCTTATGACCCAACAATTCTACTGCTGGGAATATACCCTAAGAATCCTGAAACACCAATTCAAAAGAACCTATGCACCCTTATGTTCATAGCAGCGCCAAGTGCTATAAACAGCCCAAGGGCCTATCAATAGATGAGTGGATTACAAAACTGTGGTACATTTATACAATGGAATACTCTGCAGCAGAAAGAAAGAAGGAATTACTACTTTTGTGACAGCATGGATGGAACTGGAGACTATTATGCTAAGTTAAATAAACCAGTGTGCAAAAGACCAATATCACATGACCTCACTTATAACTGGAATTTTCTATAATAAAATAAACTAATGAGAAAAACAGAACCAGAGACATGGAAACATGGAACAGACTGAGAGCTGTAGGAGGGGAAGAGGGGGGAAATGGTGGAAGGAAGGGGAAGGAATTAGTTAAATAGCACGTATGAATGACTCGGACATGGACAACAGAGAGGGGATAGATTTGGGAGAGAGGGTGGGCTGGGTGGAAGAGGGCAAAAGAGGAAGAAAAAATTGGGACAACTGTAATAGAATAAACAATAAAAAAAAAGTAGAAAAATAAGTAACACAAAATCTCCAAATAGTTTTTACCTGAACAACTGGATAAGTTTGTTTCATAATTCTAAGTAGTTAAATAAAACACTTATTAGGCATTTGTAGCAAGCAATGTACCAAGTTCTTTACATATGTCAGAGTATACTTCTTGAAGTAAGTCACAATTTAGAACCCCTACCCCAATCTAGGCTATTGTCTCTCCTTTTCCAGCACTTACCTGGCACTAAATTGGGCATGGGGGTAGCATCTGAAGGAAGATAACACTTAAGAGAGTCCTGTTAAGAAGGAAAAGGGTAGGAAAGCCTGATCCCTTCATCCTGAAGTTAGAGGGAGATTGAAGAGGCACAGCATGAGAAGCCCAGAGCAAGGTCAGTCTGTGTAGTGTGTTAATTACACTAATGGAAATACAGAGTACAGAGCACATGTGCCTCCTTTGGGATGCTAGGAAGAGGCCGCCTCACAAATGCACACCAGTCTGGGGATGACCGCATCAAAGTTATCCCTGTAGGGCCCCACTTAAGGTCTGGCCAGAGCTTTTACAAAATCCCATATTTATTCCTGAACATACTTAACAGAGAAGCAAAAAACCTCTCAAACATCTCACCACAGAGTTTTGGGTTTAATTAATGAACATAATACTTTCCACCAGATTCCCCAAAGCACCTTCATGCCTCCCTCATCAACTCTGCCATTATCTGCTCAGCTGCTCTTTGATCTGATCTGGTTCCGATTCTAGGTTTTTCCCTGAAGTGCCACGTGTCTGAAAAATGCTGCATGGTATTCCCCAGCCCCTTGAGAAACCCTCCAAATTGCCTGTTTATGAAGCAGTTTTTCAGATAGATACCAACTCCTTTGCAAATCATTTCTGAAATAAAAGACAAGAAAGTGATCAAGTTTCTCAGACCTCACTCAAATGTAGAGAAATAAACTATACTTAATTAGCTTTGCATGGTCATAAGCAACAGAAAATGCATGGTTTTGTAGTGAGAAATGAATACTTACGAATGCCAGTAATTATTCTAAAAAAAAGAAGTATTGTAAAGTATAAGTGACACAAAAAGTACACAATGACACATCCCTTTGTACATCTCACTGTAACCTACACTACTATAATGTTACTGAATATACTACAGGGTTTAACTCTAGCAAGATAGGATGTCACGAGGCTGCTACCAACGAGAGCGATTTTCCTTTTCTAAAAAACTGGATAGAGCTTTCAGTTTTCTACGTATGATTCCTAAAGTATATTTGGATTACTACTTAGTTTACCACATAAGTACCGAGCCAAGATTTGAAGCCATTATAAACATTGCTGGCTCAGTTGTGCCCCCTGCAGGGAGTGTGTATTTCTTACTGAGGTCACTGGGATTTAAAAATACATGATATGGAGAAAAACCTCAAGATAAAGTTGACTATTTTCAAATCCAATTTTGCCACATCAAAAGGAGGCAAATCCGATTTTGATAACAGAATTGTCAGACATTATAAATTTTTCCAAAATAATCCAGTAGTAAATTCCATCCAGACTGACTACATTTGGGGCTCTAAATGTAAAAAGTGAATTACTGGATAAATTTTTAGAGATATTTTAATAAATGATTTTTCAGACTTGTTTAATCATAAAAATATTCTGGGGTATTTTTTTGTTAAGGACTTTATGCTAGACCAATGTCTCATAAACTTCACTTTGCAGTGGAATTACTTTAGGGACTTTTTAAAAAAATGCCAATGCTTGCCCTGGCTGGTGTGAATCATCCCATACTTCACCAAAAGGCTTCAGATTCGATTCCAGGTCAGGGCACACACCTAGTGTGTGGGTTTGATCCCCAGTCAGGGTGTGTATGGAAGGCAACCAATGGATGTTTCTCTCTCACATTGCTGTCTCTCTCTGTCTCTCTCTCCCCTCCCCCATTCCTCTCTCTCTAAAGTCAATAAACATATATTTTTAAAATGCTGATACTTGGGCATACGTATCACTACTTCAGAGATTCTTATATAGTTCGCCCGAGAAGTAGTCTGGGTGTTGGAATTTTTAAAAGCTCCTTGGTGAAAATATGCAACTATAGTCATTGAATTCAGAGCACTGACTGATTCTCCCCAGGACAGGCATAGGAGCCAGTGTTTTTGAAAAAAAAAACAAGTGATTCTTATCAAGAAAGATGGGTAAACACTGAACTAGCCCAATGTCTTTATTTTCCAAAGAAGGAATTACTTATACACTGACTTGTTTAAAGGCGCAGTTAATTTGTTAAATTCTAATTAAAGTCTCTTTATGACATTCAAAACGTAATTTTTTATAAAGATGAAAATGATCATGCTCAAGATCTGGAATGTGCCTTGTAGGCTATTTGTAAAGCAGATGAAGATATTCACAAACACTCGGCTTCACCCATGTGGAAGGACTTTACATGCATTAAACCATGACATTCAGTACGGTCATGGGAAGCACAGTCTTTAATCCACAGAAGATGAGGCACCCGCAAAACTAGTGTTTCTTGGTTTCAATGATGTGCACTTAATAAACCACCATAATATTACCTCAAAAGGGTAACTGTAGTGTCCCCAATTGTATCATCTTACTCAGAAACCCTTACACCTGGCTTTCTAAGTGACTTTACATACATTCCAAGTCAAAAACTTTTAAATGGAATATCAACTTCCTAGAAACCACTGGAGATTGAACTGTACCACAGAATCTCCCTTTCCTGAAGTTGATGTAAACAAAAGCTACACACAAAACAATCTACCCTCAGCACCTAGAGTAGAAAATGGGCACAAACTCCTGCATATTCTTGAAAATGACAGCCTGGGAATAAAACTGGAGAGAGTCATAATCCCTCTTCCCCTAAATGACATGGGGAATGAGAATAACTCATCAAAATCCAGAAAAACCTCACTAATTCTCCATGGAAGTTGGATGTGAGTTCAGCTTATGGAGAAATTGGAAGTAAAACTTCTCATCAGAAAGCAGAAAAACAAAGAGATCCAGCCACGGTGATCTCTACCAGACTCGAGGAAACCAGACGGTGAAGACAGGATGCTCCTCACCACCCAGAGTCAATTATCCCCAGCATCCCAACAAAAGGAGACACAAGGAATATAAGGAAGAAAACCCTCCTCCAGTGGGAAGTTGGACTGAAGCCCCTTCCCTTCCCAATGATTACGGGGCACATGGGGGAAGTCCAGGCAAGCAAGAGTCCCTAAAACAAAGGTGCACCAAGGACTGCAGCTGAAATGGGAGGATCCTCCATTTTCCATCTTGGATCATCCTTTTTGAATAAAGCGAATGTTTCCATGACCAGATGAAGTGGTCCTGGCACATGCCATGTAAAGAATAACCTGAGAAAGTACAGACCTCAGATCTTTTCATTAAAGCTGCCCAAACCCCAGCTGAAGTCTTCCTCTCCTCTTCAGGTTCAGAACACAAAGCACCTGAAACCCCTCACTCTTGAACACCAGCTAAGACAGGAAGGCAACTCGGGCAACTTAGAAATGGAAAACCCACTTACATCAAATCAGTGCAAAGAGAAGTTCTGGGCAGAGTTCTGCCCATTTTAAGCAAGAAGAAGACAAAAAGAAATGGGACAGAAACTATGTAACATACTGTAATTAATTTCTTCTTAAGGTACAAAGCAGATTGAGAAAGCAGATTATATTAAAAAGCATAATCAAGAAAATAAGATAAATGAGTTCTTTGCACTACAAAAGTACCCATTAAGAAAATGAATTCAGTAATAAAAAGGCTCAACAAAGCCTAGTTGATAAAACAAAAGAATCAAATACAGGGGAAACTTCTAAGATAAAGAAACGCACTTAAGACAAAATAAAAACACCCCGCATAACTATAAAACCATTATTAATTGGAAAAGGCAAAACAGAACAGATACAGCTAAAAAAGCAATTACTGACTAAGGTCAAAGCAATTGAAGAGCAGCTAACAGATCATAAGTCTAACAAAAAAGTCAATATAATTGAGGTAGAGAACCTAACAAATGAAGCATAAAAACTATCCAAAGACATAACAGAGGAAAATTTCCTTAAAACTATGAAAAAACTGTCTTTCCAGATAAAATGGCCACACCATTTTCACTGAAACTTGTGTAGAACACACAATTGTAAAGTAAACATTGTTCAGACATCCGAAAAAAAGACAGCAGTGAACTTAGAAAGTTGGAAAAAATGGGTTCAGATTCAGACTTCTTCTAGGACATTTAATGACAGAAAACAAATGGATACCTACAAAAATTTGAGAGAAAAAGTAACCCTCAGATGTTTTTCCCATCCAAGCTGGAGTTCAAGCAAAAGCAACAGGTCAACACAATGAGGAAGCACTCACTGGGACAGGTATAAAGGACACATGGACAAAGCCAAAGGGGGTAAGGTCGAGGGTGGGAGGCAGGGATGGGTGGGGTGGTGGGAAAATGGAGACAACTGTACTTGAACAACAATAAAAAAATAAAAAATAAAAGAAATGAGAAAGTACTCATGGAACACTTCCTAAATAAAGCATTTGATGACAAAATCTAATCGACCAGCAGACTTGGTGGGGAAGCAATAATGAAGCACACAGTGCTTAGTCCCCACATGGTGGGGAGATGACAGAAACTGTATAATGTTTATCAATCAAGAAATAGTGACCTAAGTGTGTCAATGAGCTTTTAAAGTTTTAAATAAAACTAGTAATAAAATTAAAAGGAAATTTTCATAATGTTTAAAGTGAGTGTAAAATAATATTTAATTTTGCACTTATTTTGTAAGGACAAAGCTCCCAATAAAAAGAAAATGGGAAGGCTTAAAGTATCTCTTCTTTATGTTCAACATAAATTTAGTTGTTAACTTCTTGAGAGGATGTGTTTGGTGTGACTGAAACAAATAAAAATGCACCCCTACTATTTATCTGTGGTATTTCCTGGCTCCTTGGCCATCCACTCCTTGAGAAATCCACACTGATTACACAGACAACAATTAGTGGCATTGCTTTTTTCAAGATGGGTTAAATTCCCAAAAAGAGTGAGCACAATGACTCAGGAAGTGTCCTTCGATATGTTTCTATAACTATAACTAAATATAAGTTTAACTCTAGCAAGAATGCATAAAAGCTATTGCATTCCCCTAGAGAAGAACTAATTGGATTATATTTATTGTAACATTTATATACTTTTTCAGAGATACACAGTTTCCATCCCTCTTAATATTCTTCTTCCACTTCATCAACCGCACAATTACTTCTTTCAAAGAGTTACACATGGATATTTTTATTGTCTATTAGTGTGCAGCATCAATTAGTTCTAGGGAAGGCATTAAATTCAGATTTTTACACAAGTTGTTTTCCTACAAGCAGATAAAGAACATATATGGCCAGAGGAATTCATCTCAAAACCTAAACCAATTTATACCAAAAAAAGGACAAACAATAGCTTTCATTGTCTACTTTTTAAAAACAGTTTTACTGAGGTAAAAATGATATAATAAACTGCACATAAAGTGTACAATATGTTCTTACATATGGTATAAATCCATGAAATCGTTACTAAAACCTACACAGTGAAAATATACACATATATATTTTTTCACCAGTTCATGGTTTGTTTTTTCATTCTCTCAATGATGTCTTTCAAAGGCTAGAATTTTTAATTTTGATGAAATCCAATTTATCAATTTTATAGGGTCATGCATTGGTGAAGTATGTAATGATCTGTGCCTAAACCGAAGTCATAAAGACCTCCTTTATAAACAGGAGATAAAGATCTCCTGTTTTTCTGTGGAAGTTTTATTGCTTTAGGTTTCACATTTAGATCTGTGATCCATTTTGACTTTTTGTGTTTGGTGGTAGGTATGGGCCCAAATTAACTTTTTTCGTATATGCATAGTCAATTGTTCCAGCACAATTTGTTGAAAAGACTCCACTAAAGTACCTTTGGATCTTTGTTGATGTATGTACGTATGTATGAATCTGTTTTGGGATTCTCTACCTATCTTTATGGTAAATGCTCTTGATTACTACAGCTTGATAAAGCACTTGAAATCAGGGAGCACGAGTCTTCCAATCTTGTTCTTTTTAGAATGTGCTTTGACTACTCCAGGTCCTTTGAATTTTCACATGAATTTTAGAATCAGTTTCTCAATTCATCCAAAATTATGCTGTGATTTTTATCAGAACTGTATTGAATCTATAGGTTAATTAGGGGAGATGAAACATCCACAATACTGAACCTTTCGACTCAAGTACACAGCGCACCTTCCCATTCATTTATGTCTTCATCAATTTTGCTTAGCAACGCCTTAGAGTTTTCAGGGTATAGGCCTTGAACATTTTTTTGTCAGAATTATCCCCATTTCATATTTATGGTACAGTAAATGATATTGTTTTTAATTTAGGTTTTCAATTGATCACTGCTAGATATAGAAATACAATGAACTTGTATGTTGACCTTGTATCCTGCAACCTTGCCAAACTAATGTTTTCTACAGACAACAATGGCATCTGCGAAAAAGGTTTTCCTTCTTTCTTTCCAACCTGTATGATTTTTATTTCTTTTACTGTCTTCGCTAGAACCAAAGAGAGCAATGTTCAATAGAAGTGATAAGAATAACTATCCTTGCTTTGTTACTACTGATACTAGAGTGAAAGAATTCAGCTTTTCATCCAGTGTAATATTAGTATTTTAAAAATACCCTTTAACATGTTGAAAAAGTTCTCTTTTATTCTCTAGTTTGTTGACAATTTGTTTCAAGAATGAATTTTGGATTTTGTCAATTTTTTTCTGCATCTATTTAGATGACTTTTTAAAATTCTGTTAATACAGTGAGTTACACTGATTTTTTAAAATATCCTGAGATAAGCACTAATTGGTTATATTAACCTGTCAATATATTGTACACTTTGCTAAAATAGTGCTGAGAAATTTTGCATCGTGAGAAATATTTGTATATTAGTTTCTTTCTTGATATGTGTTCTGGTTTTGATATCAAGGTAATCTGGCACCACATAATGAGCTGGGAGGTTTTACCTCCTGCTCAGTTTTCTAGAAGTTTGCATAGAACTGCTACTGTTTTCTACTTAAATGTTTGGTAGAATTCACCATGAGACCATCTGGGTTAGGATTTTTCTTTATAAGGCTTTTAACTACAGATTCAATTTCTTTCATTGACTCAGGGATATTCATGTTATTTATTACTTAAGTAACCTTTGCTGATTTGTCTTTCAAGAAATTGCTTCATTTTTATTGGCTTAAAGTTGTTCATGGTGTTGCCTCATTATCGATTAGTATCTGTAAAATCTGTAGTAACTGTCATCTCTCACATTCTTAATGCTGATACTTTGTCTTTACTTTTTTTCTGATCAGTGTAGATAAAGGCTTGTCAGTTTTATTGATCTTTTTAGTGAACCAGCTTTTGGTTTCAATGATTTTTCTCACTGTTTCTGGATGTTACTTCATTTATTTTCACTCTAAATTTAATTTTTTTTTCTTCTGCTTACATTGGTGTAATTTGCCCTTCTTTTTCTAATGTTTTTTTTTAAGATTTTATTTATTTATTTTTAGAGAGAGAAGGGAGGGAGAGAGAGAGAGAGAAACATCAGTGTGCGGTTGCTGGGGGACATGGCCTGCAACCTAGGCATGTGCCCTGACTGGGAATCGAACCTGTGATGCCTGGTTCGCAGCCCGCGCTCAATCCACTGAGCTACACCAGCCAGGGCCTTTTTCTAATGTTTTAATGAATAGGTAAGATCACTGATTTGAGGCCTCTTTTTTTTTTTTTACCTTGAGGGCTATGAATTTTCCTCTAAACACTCTTTTAGTGGCATCCCACAAATTTTGATAAATTGTGTTTTCATTTTCACTCAGTTCAAAATGTTTTCCAATTTCTTTGTTTTCTTCTTTAATCCATGGGTATTAAAATGAGTTACACAGTTTCTGAATGTTTGGGTAATATTTTTAGATCTTTCTGATATTGATTTCTAATTTCTTTCCATGGACTGAGATACACTTTAACTGGAATCCTTTTAAATTTATTGAAATTTGGTTTATGACTCAGTATGATCTTCCTAAATGTTCCAAGTGCTCTTGAAAAGAATGTGCATTCTCTGTTGTTGCATGGTGGAGTATTCTATAAATTCCAAACAGGTCAAACAGACTGATGGAGTTGTTTCAATCTTCTGTATCCTTAGTGATTTTCTATTACTTATCAAGTCTTCAGCAAGGTGTACTGAGATCTCCAACTATAATTATGAGTTTGTTTATTCCTCCTTGTAGTTCTCTCAGCTTTTACTTCATGTATTTGCAGGTATGTTATTGAGTATGTGAAAGTTTCAAATTGTCATATCCTTTTTGATTAGCTGATGTTTTTATCATTATGAAATGACCTTCTTTATTCCTAATACTAGTATTTGCTCTGAAACTACTTGTCTGATATTAATCTAGCCACTCCAGATTTCTTTTGACTACTATTAGCCAGGTATTTCTTTTTCCACACTTTCAATCTATTAGTGTCTTTTATTCAAAGTAGATTTCTTATGGGCAATATATAGTTGGATATTGCTTTTTTTTTAATCCTAAAAATCTCTGCCTTTTAAATGTAGTGTTGCAATACATTAAAAGATTATTGGCATAGCTAGGTTTAACTGTACCATTAATACTTTGTGTTTGCCTTCTAATTGCCCATTCATTATTCTCCTTATCTTCTTTTGCTGCTTTCTCTTGAATATTTTTTATTATTCTTACAACCTATTGTTGGCTTATTTGTTACAGCTCTAAAATTTTTAGTGTTTGCTGAACTGTTTAGAGTATGTGCCTTCAACTTATCAAAGTCTACTTCAAGTAATATTACTACTTGAAAGAGAATATAAGAATCTCCCAGGCTTTGTGCTATTGTTTTACCATATTTTAACACAGCCACTACTATAACCTCTGTAGAACATTATAATTATTTTGTTTGAACAATCAACTACTTAAAGGGATTTAAATAGTAAAAAAAAAAAAAAACTCATGCAGTTACCTTTACGATGTTCTTCATTCCTTCTGAATGGATTCATACTTGTACCTGATATTAATATTCTTCTGCCTAAAGAACTGCATTTAACATTTCATGTAGTGCAGGCCTGCTGGTAAGGACTTCTTTCATTTTTTATATTTGAAAAAAGCATTATTTTGTCTTTGCTTTTAAAAGACATTGTTCTAGATATAAAATTCCAGGTGAAGAATTTTTTTTATTTCAGTATTGTAAAAAAAAAACATTGTTTTTTTTTCACTTGCACTGTTTCTGACAAGAAATTTATCATCTTTATTTTTTTTCTCTGTATAAGATGTCACTTTTTTTCTCTAGCTTCTCTTAATATTTTCTCTGTATACCTAGTTTGGAGTAATTTAATTATAATACTTTTTGACATAATTTATCTCATGTTTCCTTTTGTAGGGCTGGGGAGTTCATGGATCTTTCAGTTCTGTCACTTTACAGCATTCATCGAACTTGAACATTTTCTGACCATTATTTCTTCAAATACATTGTTTCTGCTATCATGCCTTTGATAACTCCAATCACATGTAGGTAGTTAACTCGAAGCTGCCACAAAGCTCAATGATATTTTCCTATATTTTCAGCCCTTTTTTCTACATTTCATTTTGAATAATTTCTATTACTATGGTTCCTGGTTTACTAATCTTTTCATCTACAATGTCTAACTTGTTATTAATCCCACTGGGAATATTTTCCACCTCAGATATTGTAGTTTTTTCACCTTTAAAAATTCTATTTGGATTCCACACCTGTAGTTAACATTTTGAACTTTTCCTCTAGCTTTATAGACATAACAAATACACTTACAAGAACTCTTTTATCCTGCTAGTCTGCTAATTCTAACATCTGTATAGGTCCTGGGTATATTTTGATCAATTGGTAATTCTTGTTATGATAATACTCTCCCACTCATTTGTAGGAAACTATTTATTAATATTTGATTAGATCCAATTTATTGTGAGTTTTACTTTATTGAATGCTCAGCATTTTTTATATTTTAAAAACTATTATTGAACATTGTTCTTAAATAAATGATCCTTCTGGGTGTTGCTTTCAGGATGTATCTGCCAGGACCAGAACAGCATTTTAATCGATGGCTCTTACTCCCCATTACTGAAGCAGGACCTTCTTTCATGCTCTAACCATTGCCCCACAGACTACATGGTTCTCTGCTCTGGTTTGAGGGAAAAGCAGTAATTCTGGGTTGTGTGTACTCTGAGTATTGTTCCTTCTAATTCTTTCATGTGATTCCTTCTTCAGCCTCAAGTAGATCCTTCACATGCATGTGCTGATCAGTATTCTGCTGAAAATCTGAAACAGACTCTCTGTATAACTCCAGGGTTCTCTACATTCAGCTTTCTCCTTTTCAGTTTTCTGCCCTGAGACCTCTAGCCATCTTGGTCTCCCCAGCACCTCAACTCCACCTCTTCAATGCAAGCAATCTGCCAGGCTAGGTTTGGGTTCTCTGTGCCTTTAGTGCAGCCTGGGAAAGCTCTTCCGAGCAGCTGGGATCTGATGGGATCTAACAGAGCCCTTCTCTCTGGAGTCACCACCTTCTGTTGCTTGATGTCCAATGTCTTGAAGATCATTGTTTCACATTATTTTTTTTTTGTTTCTCAGTTCTTTTCCAGCAGGTTTACCCACCTTGGCTAGAAACAGAAACCTCAATTTTGTTTTAAGCATTATGAGTTTTAAATATCAACTCTGAATTTTAGAAGATCATACACATAAAGAAATTCTGGACCTATAAATTGAGAGGTATAATCTGAAATTTATATACTAAAAATACTTCTCTAGGCCAGATGACAAAAGAATACAAAAATAGCAAGCATTTCTTTTGTTCAGTTGGCATGATGTATCCTGTTATCAGTTTTACATTGAACAATGGACAATACAGTTATAAAAATGGAAATATATTGTTTTTTGCAATATGTTTCACTTTAACAAGTTGTGCTTAATGCCTTAGTTTTGATATTATACCACCTGTGTTCAAGTCCTACTTAATCTATTATATGGATTAATTTGAGCAAATTCCTTTGCCTCTTTGTGCCTGGTTTTCTTACTCATAATATGACATTTTAAAAAGGTATCTTTGGGTTAATTCCTCTAAAGCACTTATCATAGCCAATGTTCAATGTCATTTTCCCCTAATATTAAATAATTTTGCATTTCAAATTAACACTAATAATTTAACCTGTGCATACATGAATCACAATCTGAGTGAAAACACTATACAAACGTAACAGATCCACTGCAATTATCTAGTCGACAGGTATTGAATTCTCCTGAATGGCTGGTGCCTCTGCTGCCAGCCTTTCCTGCCTCCATTCTGTTTGTTTGCCGCTCCAGACTAACCTTTGCAGAAATCTACTTTCAAGTACAGAAGTCCTTCATAATCCCTCTCCCCAGTGCCTACTGAATAGAGAGAGGGCAGCCTTTTGACTCTGGCATTCCAGACTGGTATATTAAGATCCAATTCTATATCTGAAGCCTCATCTTCTACTCTTCTCTTTCATTAACTGTGTCTTATAGACACACCAATGAAAAAGAACCTTATGATGTCTGCACTTTTTTCATCCTATTTCTTCTACTCAGAACCCCAGTGTTTTTGTACTCACATATTTAGTATTCTTCCATATGTTGCATTCTGTGTGGAGTACAGGGAACAGAGAGGCTATTTAAAATTTTTAAAAAACCTCGGCTCTTCACAGGCTCACAGCCAAGTACATAAACAGTCACAACACAATCATGGAATGGAAACACATGGGACATATCATAAAAGGAAAGCATGCCTAATTTTTGGCCTGAAAAGTAAGTAAGGTAGGGGCGGGTGCTGTCAAGGGAAGCCTCACGGGGGACTGATCTCTAGACTTTTTGAAGATCCCCTCTGATCTACTTCTGTCAGATTTAACAATATGCAAATCTACTGATTACAAGTACCTCAGGAGAAAAGAACTCTACACATATATTAGTTATACTGAGAATGCTTAGAACGAGACCTTGGGCATCGGGAGAGACTGAGACTGAAGAGACCAGTTAAACAGTGACTAACTACAGACAGCGATACTGGTATTTACAGTAGAAACAGGTCTAAACGGGGTAAGCAGGAGTGAAAAATTCAACTACATAACGTGTAAGATAGTGATAATGATATACTATATTTTTCAATTGATCTGTACTGTCACAAAAAGCCCACAAAACTAAACAGTGAAACTTAGCGTGTTCACAGCTGATGCACCCTGACCTGAGCCAGTCCCGACGATCCAGGAACAATCTCCTTCGTCCATCGAGAGATTTTGTCTGAGAGAGTACATATCTTGACTTTGTTTTTTCATAATTATAGCTTATCATTTATTGAGCACTTACTCTGTGACAGACACTGGCTGGACATTTTATCTCTCATTTAATTCTCATACCAGGAATGTGAACTTCTCTTAAAATATGCTATTTGTTCTGGGTACTTCCACTCTCAATAAAAACAGCCTTAAAATTCAATAGTATGTCTTTTTTAAAAAACATTTTATTCATTTATTTTTAGAGAATGGGGAAGGGAAGGAGAAAGAGAGGGAGAGAAACATCAATGTGTGGTTGCCTCCAGCATGTGCCCCACTGGGGATATGGCCTGCAACCCAGGCATGCACCCTGACTAGGAATCAAACCAGCGACCCTTCGGTTCACAGGCCCATGCTCAATCCACTGAGCCACACCAGCCAGGGCAGTATGTCTTAAATAGCTAAAAAAATCCTTTTATTCCCACTCAAAATTCCATTTTTAATATTCCATTTTAAATAGCCAGCCACCACATCTGTCTTTTTGTTAACTGAGGAATCCAATTAAAAGAGGCAAGCATCAACACTTATCATTTACTGAGTGCCAGGTATTACACTACATCATTTAAGGCTCACAAAAATAATTCCAGGTGGACACAGTAGACACGTATTATATATGCAGAAACAGGGATCAGAGAAGACAATCACATTTCTAAGTTCAATAGGTCTTAATATTAAGTTTTGATTCAGATTACACCCTGTGTTTCTAAACACAACAAAGATCACTCAAAGATTCACCACTCTGCCTGTATGCGACCAAAGCTTAACACTTAATGCTTTTAATCTTCCCAACAAATCTATTGGGTAAAGACAGGTCCACAATCCTTTACCTGAAACCCCTGGAGACAAATGTTACTTAGGAACTTATAATGCTTGGGAGTTTTGAAACACACAGTGTATATTCCATAAATCCCATCCCCACACACAGGCACATTTTGTTATTAATTCCTTTTGGCTACATCCTATGTGACATTTCATTATGTTTAACGTGTGTGTGTGTGTGTGTGTTAGCTTTGCCCAGTTTCCACACCTTCAATGTTCTCTGACCTGATGCTGAAAGCAGAAAAAAGGAAAATATTTATGGAGCTACATAAATATAAAGTATTTCAATATTTTAATTTTGTGTTGTAGGTTCCCCTGCCTCTAGGTAGATAATCCAAAAACAAAGAAATACGTAAATAAAAGCACTGAGAGCAGGAGTAAATGAAAATACTGCCTTAGTTCAAAGCAGCCGTATAAACAAAGCATCAGGGCCTAATGGGAGGTGAGCACATCCAGCCTCACCGCACAGATCGAAGCAGCAGAGGCTGAAATCAAAGAATGTGAAAGAAAAACCCTCACCTCTCCCAAATCAGGTCAATGAATGAGTGGATCTTTTCCCAAACTTAGATGCCTTTCCCTACACAAACATCTCTGCTCCTCATCTTAACATTACATCTCCCTCTTCCATCATCCTTCATTTTCTTCTCCCATCCCTTCCTCCCAGCTCCCACTGTCTGCTTTTTTCCTCTCATTTTCCTTCCCTTGTGTTCTTAATGGCATTCAAGATAAGGATGTCATCTGAGCTAGTGCCAAAAGTTAAGTTCTCACAGATCTTTTGGTATTTCTCTGATGCCCATTTAAGGCTAAGTTTAGCTTAGAGCAAGCACGGTTACAAAATGTTCCCAACAGCCTCGTGAGTGCAGAACTGAACTGTGTGCGTACACACAGGCACATGTGAGTCTGACATTGCAGTTGGCAGCATTCTCTCTCCTCCCTGTAATTTCATTCTCACTAATCTTCAAAGTACAAAAAAAAAAAGGAGGGAGACATCTTATTTCTGTAAAACAAATATCAGTTTAGTGACTGTGGTAACTAGTAATTAATTATGGAGTTTAAATAATGTTATTTAGCATAAGATTCAATCATGATATATCTTAAAATATCAATACAGAAATTAGTGCAACACTGTTCGTCCTATTAGAATGAGTTGTTTTTTTTCCCATTGAGATGAACTTCAGGAAGACTTTTCTAGCTTTGTCTTAATCAGGGAGTGTTTCCAAGCTCTCATACAAATTTGTTCCTACTCCTTTTATAGTATTTTCTGTGTCATATTACATTCTAACGTTTAAAGTACATGACTAGATCTGTTCTTTAAAGAGGTAATTTACTTCTCAACAGTGAGCATATATTATTTGTCTTTTAACTTCAGTTCCAAGTACTTAGCCTAATGCTCAATAAGCACTCAACTGGTATTTGATAAACATTTGTAAATAAATTTACTTTGGTTACTCTACTGTATGGTCTAATTTATTCAAAAGTCAAAAAGAAGTAAAATCCCAAATCCCAAAAGCACTAAGAAAAAAAATACAGATTTTTATAACATTTGTGGACGGGAAAAGACTTTCTAAACACAACACCAAAGGAATAAATAATAAAGAGCTTTTTGGAGGAAATGAACATGACAAAAGCTTTAAATTTTCACAAACTCAACAACTCAGCAGTGAAATTGCTAACACATATCCTAAGAATAAAATCAAGGATATAGATATATCTACATAAATTTTTACCACAGGATTGCTACAATACAAACAAAGCAAGAAAAGAAAAAGAAAACCTGGAATTATAATTATGGCACGCTGCTCTACCAAAGTACTTGAGTTTAAGATCTTCAGTAAGATTGCTTGATAGCCTCCTCCTGTCTTTATCCTCTCAATGCTATGGTAAGTTTGACCTGGACAAAGTTTCTTCATCTGTAAGATAAAAAAAATAACCTTGCCCTAGCTGGTATGGCTCAGTGGACTGAGTGCTGGCCTGTGAACCGAAAGGTCAGTGGTTCCATTCCCAATCTGGGCACATGCCTGGGTTACGGGCCAGCTCCCCACTTGAGGCATGTAAGAGGCAATGGATCTATGTATCTCTCACACATCGATGTTTCTTTTCCTTTCTCCCTCCCTTCCCCTCTCTCTAAAAACAATAAAATATTTTTAAAAGATAAAATAACCTTACAAATATATGGTTGTGCAGAATGTAGAGGCCTAGCCCTCAGTGAAGCTTTTACAATCTCTAACAATATAATGTATTTCATAAAACAAAAGGAAGAGCAGGATATAAGTACATTTCATGTTACTGGAGATTCTAATCAGAATGGACAGATCCCATTCTCTGTAAACACTACATATGCCATAGAAAAAAGTACTCGAAGTCCATTCTACAAAATGTTAAAAGTAACTCATTCTGAATGGAGAAATTATAAGTAATTACATTTTCTTGTTTTATCTTGTCTTATTTTTACCTTACAATAAATGTGTGCTGCTTTAAGTAAAGTATTACAATGAAAGGAATTTCTTCTGAAGAGTACTGCTTATACATCTCTGGAAGTATGGCATCTCTGAGCTTAGAAGTCTGCTGAGTACAGCATGCTCAATCACCATACTCCCCTGTATTCCTGGTCATGCTATCAACTTGCCATGTTACTTGACTATTTATAGGCTGAACAAATCCACCCCACATACTCTATGATAAACTGCAAGACCATAGAATTCATGTTGATTAGTAAGTATATCAATCACTTCTGAACAAACTTGGATCTGGTGTACATAATTCCCAAAATTCAGAAAAACCCTGTTTTGCCTATCTTCACTCTTGTTCATGGAGAATATGCATAAGGTCTGAGTAGGGTAACTAGCTGTCACAGTTACTTTACCTCCTGAAATGTGGGTGGACAAACAAAAAAGTACAGGGTAATTCAAGAGCTTCTAATTAGACTTCACTTCCAATAATGCAAACCTGAGTGGTAAATTGTGGCTGACTCCTAGAGCTGGGGCTAGAGGCATCACTATCATCACATTGCCTCTGACCTAGGCACTAAGGGAGGTGCATCAGTTAAATTCGTAGTTAGGCAGGTGCATGATGATGCAGAGTTTGAATGCCCAAGATTGACAATGAAACACTGTCTCTTGAAGAAGGGGTGAGGCGGCATTCGAACAGGGGCTGAGTGACTCCTTCTTAGCATGCTTTTTGTCCCTGAGTTCACACATTAGATGCTTCAAGTGGATGATTTTGTGAAAGTAACCCTGAACTGAAGTCCTTCCATTTTTCATTTTACATAAAGGCTCGAAAGTTTAGATTTTATAATCTAACATTTGCAACTTGATCTCACTTTTTTCCAATTAGATTCAGTTTTTAAAGTAGGATTTTTCTTGGAAGGCAGATGGGAGGGAATTTCAGGGGAAAAGGGGAAGGGTTTGCAGGAACAAGTATTAAAGGACACATGGACAATAACAAGGGGGGTGGAAATGGGAGGGAGGTGGAGAGGGCTGCGGGGGTGGGCCGAGATGGGGTAAAGGGCAGAAAACTGTACTTGAACAACAATTAAAATAATTAATCAATTAACTAACTAACTAACTAACTAATTAAAGTAGGATGTTCCTTGAAAGTGTCAAAAAAAGTAAATCTCTCATCCTCCTTTTTAAGGTACATTTTAAAGGAAAATTCACTAGGCATAAGGGCATTTGAAATTTTACCAAACTTATATACCTTTTAAAGGAAGTCATGCTTAAATGATAAAAATAATTTGTAGTAGTAATTCATACATAATTTAAAACGGTCTAGAATATATTCTTAACAGCTGATCCTTATATAAAGTTCAAAGAAAGTTCAGATAAAAAATAAAATTTCAACAATCACTTGAGTCAAAGAAACTGGAACAAGGACTTTGGGCAGGCCACATTTATGATAAAGTAATCATTGTATTTTGTCCAGAAATCTCTTAGGTAAATAAATTCCTTTCTTGCCTGCCCGCCCCCTCCAAGTTTCTACCAATAAACAATAAGGTACACTTCAAGTGCTAGGGGGGAAAAACACAAAATTTTAGTATATAAGGCCCATTCTATTTCTATGTATTCTCAGGTACATATTAAGTGCAGTATTTATCATTTTTCAAATGCCATCTGTTGAAAAAGAAACAAAAAGATTTGAGTACCTTCATGTACCTTGGGCACAGCTGGACTGCCTGCATTTTATAATCAGCATGTGGCCACAAAAACTCTTTACTTTTAATACTAAGTATAAAAGGTCATTATACATATCAGCAAGAGTGAGAAGAGAATTCCAAAAGGTTCAGCTTACCCGGCACCAAGATTCAAGTTAAATACCATAATCATGCCAGCCACTAGTTACCATCAGTCTCTGTCTCCAGTCCGGAAACCAGTCTGCCAGCAGCCCAGATAGTGGGAAAAGCAGCCATGTTTTATCACGCAACTGATCCCCAGAGGCCAATTTAAAGGAAAATTATGTGTATTCTACATTAAGGAGGAAAAATATCCCTAATTTTACAAAGTATTTTTTAAGAGAACAAAGAATATATATTTTGAAATTCTGTAATTGAAACACACCACATGAACTTTAAAGGTTAACAGGGCACACGAACCTAGTCCTTAACTGCAACATAAATAAGTTACTTTTTTTTGTATCTATACAGACAATGTTTCTTGAGAAAAACCCAACTGAAAATCTTTTAAAGGTGTTTAAGTTCACGATTTCAATGTAGGAGTGGAAATTAACTAACTCCTTTGCAAAAAATGAAGTTTCAGAATTGCATCCGAAGGGTAGAAATTTGAAATATTTTTAAGAAATAAGCCCACAATTTAAAAAATACCCTTCAGGCCAATTTGTTAGCTAATTAATTGTGTAATTTCTTCTGAAAATAAGCTACTGTGCATGTCAAATACACGTGCGTCTTTACCGGCCTCTCACACCTTTAGTAAAGACCAATGAATCCCAGTGAGTGAGTAACTGCTGGGGAACAGTGATGTGATGCCTGGGAGCCTCTAAGTTGAAACTACCCAGTTCCTTTGCCACTTGAGCTTGAAATTCGCTTCAGGACGACCCAGCTGCAAAGCTTACACAACTTACAGAAAAATGAACATCATCTCCACCGATTATAATTATGTTTGAAACTTTAAATTTAACTATTTTCCATTCTATGGTGCTCAAATAAACTTAATGTCAACTAGGAAATTTGTGTTATCCCATTCTTAACAACTTATCTTCTTGTGCTAACATTTCATAATTAATTTTTCTCTCCAAATAAAAGCATCTGGTAAAGACATTTAAATTTATCCAAAGTGTAACTATAAACTCTGTCATGAGTGGAATGTACTTCAGCCTCAAGAAATCTCAGTTACCTTAGGAGTAATATAAATATAATATAAACATGTATGTTAAAAGGCTGCATACATCTTACTTTTCTTTCACCATCTACTCCTAATTTCTCAGTTTCTTCTTAAGATTTAACCTGAACACCAAGATGAAATTTTTGTCAGAGTAATGAGTTTAATTTTTAAAATATAAGGTTTCTTTGCGATTCAAAGCCTTTACACACATATATAAACTGTCACCACTACTTATCGTAATATTTCAATGACATAGCCTCGTACACTCTAAAGCTCTGCAACAAAGAGGGCACTATACAATTTTGGATACTATGACAAGCCCTGGAAAAATAAACTGAGGATGTATGTAGTTATAAATGATTATGTAATATTGCTTTTAGTTTAATCTTACTTTTACTCTTCCGGTTCAGTGCTAAATAGTTATTTATCACATTTTATAAAGTTTAACTTCTTGGATATACCATTGGCACCCACTTGCTGCCATGACAGTATCCTGGTTTACTTATAAGTGCATCGACGCAGGGATTGTCAGTAGTCTACAGTAGGTCATGAACGTAACTGCTAATTCAAATGATGGGAAATGCCTTCATATTGGCTGCGCTGACCATTTACAAGCATGAAACGGACAATGCTGTATGCCTAGCCAGCATCCATGCCCCCACTCCTCTTCTTCTTCCCGACACAACCTCTGTTGGGTTCAGATGCCAAACTCTCCCCTGCGTGTGACTTCGGGAAAGATTACAAATAAGCTGCCCCAAGGACAGGTCTAAGGGTACATCAAACATAGTATTAATACCATCCCCTTTGCGATGGACTGGTTCAAAAACGAAAGCTTAAGTCAATCAGCACATAAAATTATTATTGGCTGTGATTAAAGGAGAAAATTTCTCCCTTTAGATGGAAACAAGGAAGCATGTTGCCTCAGTTACTGATGGCATTCATCTTACAACCACAAAGAACTTCAGGGTGGGGGAAACTGTCACAGTAGAGGACAGGGTCAAGGGAAGCACAGTAGCCATGAAAACCTTGATCACATCCTACCTGAAGGCCACTAGCTCTGGACTTTCTGTTATACAATGTAATATATTTCCTTATTGGTTAGGGCAATTTATACCATTTTTATTGCCTTTACAGCCAAGAACACCATCACATTATTTGTTTAATAGAGGCATAACTCCCAACAATGACTTCCAATTTGAATTAAGCACATTATTACAATATGCCATCAGTCAGTCACTCAAAATTACCCTAGATGTGTAGCCCCAGATCTGGCCTCTTATACTGAGGTTACTGTGGTGGGGAAAACTGAGACACTTCCACTGTGATCAGCTATATTTCAAAGTCTTGCCGTTCAACTTACAGACATAACTAAAGAAGAACGAAAATATTACTTCATTTGGAGAATTCTAATGGGATAACAAAAATTATACATTTTTACAATACAACAGACTTCTCCAAACGGAAGTTCTCATTTCTCTTTTCTTACCTCTTTCACACTGTGGACCGGTGAATCCGTAAACACAAGCACAGCGGTTGGGTCCAATACAACGTCCACCATTCTGACATCCGTTTTCACAGACGGCTGCACACAAACACAGCAAGAAGCTCACTAGAGAGTACGGTAAGTCCCCCAGTGCAACACAGTAGTGTGGAGATGCAGCCAATAACGGATCTCACCTCTAAAACACGAGCTACTGTTCACATCATGCATTTATAAAAATATTTAAGTGTAGAGTGAGACAAAAGCCTACACAACTCATGTAAATTACATTGTTAAGCAACTATCCAGTAAAAGTTGTTTTGTTTTTAAATCATAATCACAAGGCTCTAATGCTCATATAGCTGGAAAATAACCATTCAATCCACTACTTCAGTTCTATTAACCTTACAGTCTATCTCCTGCAGGTAAGGATATGAGTAAAAATGGGGAAATGCAGGGTAAAGGAGGCAGACTCTGAGCAGAAAGAGGGAGAAAGAAAGGAGGAGAACATGTGATATGGACAAATAAGGAAGACATGGCAACAAAGCAGAGAAGCAAAAGCCAGAGAAGAAAAAGAAGGCAAAAAAGGAGCGAGGAGTGAAATAAGGAAAGAGTAAAACTAATATGAAAAATGAGGGGAAATATCATCAACTCAGCAATAAAATCCAGAGCAATAACTATGTGTAGAGAGTCGTCATGTGTGGAGGTCATAGAGGAAAGGGGAAAACCTCACTGTGTCAGTACAATAAGTTCTTTCATAGAAAATTAACCCACAGCTCAAAATTTTTAAGTGATGATGACAAACACATGCAGACACACTCTTTCACTTCACACTGGGGATGGGGAGACCAGGATCTGGGTTCAGTTGGCCCAGATGGATCCAGGGCGCCAGAACTGAACCTGAGCCGCTCTCTTCCCCCACTGCACCACCCTCGTGTAACTCAGCTCAGCAGCCAAGATCCCTGATAAGAAGTTGCCTGAAAGATCACTTTTTAGATTCCTTGAAAAATAAGCATTCCTGGGAACCAGAGTGCCAACAACTGAATTCAAGAATCACATCTTTTTCACAGAAAATACAGAGACTAAGAGCTTGTCTCTCAATCCACCCACATTGTTGAAGAGAAATGCTCTGTGCTCACAGATGAAGAAGACTATTATACTCTATGACCTGAGCCCAAAAATAGGATTGAAGATTTTAAAGGGAAGTGAGGGAGCAAAACACAGTTATATGTACTTCAAGTGAGCTAAGCATAAAAAATGGGAGGCTCAATAAATAAACTGACATTTAAAGATGCAGTAATGCTATTTCCTTACCGGGAATATTGAACTGGATTACCTATCATCATCCAGACCTTCACAGTGGCTTCTGTTCTGCTGACAGCAGCAGGAACAAAGCGTACTTTGAAATGAAAGGTATCTTCATCTCAAAGCACCACCGTGCCAATGGTCTTAAAATTCTTTGTGTGCATCAAGTTTTGCTCAAAGGCAGGATTCTGTGTATGTTTGCACAAGTACATCTCCCTAAGAACCACACCTTCCCTCTTCTCCATTTGTCCCAAGGAGCACTGACAAATAATGACTGCCTTGAAATATGGGTAGAGCAGTAAGTTAGATGAATAAATATAGAGGATAAAAGAAAGGAAATAAAGGTCATGAGAAAGGTGGGGGTGAACAGGAATGCTGGAAGAAAAAAAAAACCTGAAACAGAACTCTCAATAGTAATTCCACAGAAACAATTGCCAAGATTCAAAGATTTCCATTGCTAAAAAGATATACTGCAGCCCTGGCTGGTGTGACTCAGTGGATTGAGCCTGGCCTGAGTACCAAAAGGTCACCGGCTCAATTCCCAGTCAGGGCACATGCCTTGGGTTGTGGGCCAGGTCCCTGGCTGGGGGCACGTGAGAGGCAACCCGTCAATGTATCGTTCGCACATTGCTACTTCTTTCGCTCTTTCTCCCTCCCTTCCCATGTCTCTAAAACTGAATAAGTAAATAAAATCTTAAAAAAAAGATATAGTGTGAAAATATAGCAGTTGTCTACTGTAACTAATTATAATGTGAGGAATTTTCTTTAAATACTGTCAAGCTGTAAGAAATGCAAATGGAAGCCACTTTCCCAGATATGTTCTTTCCTTAGACAAGTGCTAGCCTTTAAGAAGACATGAACAGGAAAAAGCACTCATGAGTAACACTCAGGATCTATCTCCGGGTAAGTGGAGAAGGACTTTGCTTCCCTCAGGGTTTTCCAGAGCTTCCAAATGTCAGGTGGGAGAATAGGGCTGGATGGATAAGCCTTGAGCTATTCCTGGAAAGAGTCATCCAGTAGAGGTTAAGTCTAGTTTAATTTAAACTAACAATGCCTCTCTGCTCATTCAATTTTTTTGGTTTGGAAACATAGTTATTGTTCAAAAACAATTATGTTAACATACAACATGGTTTTACTTTATTTTGCTATTTTAAATGAATTAAACATTTTTTTAATTTCTCGTTTTTAATTTTAATATGATATATATCAGTTGATCTACCCCATTTAAACAAAAGGTTTTCAGGAACCTCAATAATTTTTTTAAAATGTGAAAGGGTGCTGTGAAAAATGAGTGATGAGACCCCTGATACAGCCATTTGCTTATATCCCAGCTCTCACACAGGAGCAAGTTCTTCACGTGTCTGCCTTTGTATCCCGGCCATCCACTGCAGTATTTGATGTACCGCAGATACTAAAAAAAAAAAAAAATCCTGCAATGTGTCAAAATTTTGCAGCCTTTTCTGCACTGTTTTGGGAAGCAGAACAGTTCAGTGAACAGATCAGGAATCCTGCTGTCCCCAGTATATCCTAATCACATCTTTCCAATTCCCAGCCCATAAACAGTGCTATAGTCCCTACAACATAGGAGTATGAGGATCAAAAAAATGGTGACTAAAACAAAATGCACGTGGCTACACATTAAAGGTGTCCTACAAACATTCATTCCCTTTCTTTTTCATGCTACAGAGTATTTGTATGAAAAAACTTGCTCTACCAAATCTAAAGTTTACACCAAAGAGCAATAGCAAAAGGGAAGCAGGAAATATGTATAAAATTGGAACAACAGAAAGAAGAGGTAATTTTCCTTCTTTTGAATAAGTTATAATAAAAGTTATTTTATAAAATATTTTTAACAAAACATGACAGAAACATAAATTTACGCTCAACTGGAGTTGGAAAAAAACTTGAATACACCTAAATTTCCATCATCGAAAGAATGCTGAGCTTCCAAGATGAAAAAAATGCTTACACCTGGTATGAGACAGAGCAAAGGGCAGGAGAGAAAAAGACATACTGTAGATGGAAATACAAAGCTGGTTTCATAACTGCTTACCATGATTGGGAAAGGGGAAAGCATACCATTTCACACTGGTCAGCCTGTGGAACAGAACACTGACCATGTATTGTAGAAGTTTGAATATTTCCATTCAGTACATATTTACTGAGCACCTACTATGTACAAAGTAATGTGACAAGTATTAGGTTTTTATCAGACAGACTCCTACACCAATAACAAAGGTACAGACACCTGGATGTATTATGGCTGTTACTTTCACACAAACAGATAAAAACAGAAAAGTAAACCAGATTGAAAGGTTAAAAAGAGAAAGCAGCAAAAGCTTGTTGTTTTGACACGTCAGGAGAACATGCATCTTCACTGCTGGCTCTACAGTAAAAGCTTTGTCTTCCAGGACACCGCACTTCCCGTTTCCCTCCTGTCTCACTGCTCGCTCATTCCGCTCTGCTGGTTTCTCTTCCTCTTCTCCATCTCAAAATGTGGGGCTGAGTCAGGGCTCTGGTTCCAACCCGCTGCTCTATCTACACCAACTTCCTAGCAACCTTCATCTAGGTCTATCATTAAAAGATTATCTATGTAAAAATTCAATCTATATGCTCCCAAATTCACATCTCTATCTCCAACCTCTCGGCTAATATCTGAGTTCATGGATCTTTCCACTTGGGAGGTCTAACAGACTTCTTAAACTATCATATCCAAAGCAGAACTCTTGATGTCCTGTGTTCTCAGCTCCACCTGACCCCCAGGCCGACCCATTCCCCACTTGGTCTTTCCCGTGTCAGGAAATGACATCACCATTCAGCCTAGAGCTCCACCAAAATCCTCTAGTTGTCACTCTGGACCTTTGCTTTTTCTTTTTCCCTTCCCCACCACATCCAGTCCACCATCAGCACCCACTTTCTTCCATAGATTCTACATTCCAAATGCAACCTGAATCCAAGCACTTATCACATCCTCAATTACTACAGCATCATTCACTGTCACTATTGCAGCAGCCTCCTAACTGGCCTTTTCATTTTTTTCTTACCCTTTCGACAGTCCAGTTTCAACATGGCAGGCAGAATGACTTTTTTAAATGTCAGATCATATCACTGTATTGCTCAAAATGCTCCAGTTGCTTCCCCTCATACTGAGGGTATAGTTCAAATTCCTTTCCTTAGTCTATAAGGCTTTACACCTCCATCTCTGAACTCACCCCCTACCATTATCTCCTTTCCTCCAGCCACATGAGTCATTGTTTCCAAAATACATGAGGTCCGTTCCCACCACAGGTCCTGTGAATTTGCTTTTCCCTCTTCCTAGAAACCTTTTCCCATAGACTGAAAAGCACAGACTCAGGTCTGTGTTCCAAGTCATCTCCTCAGAGATCACCAAGGTAAAATAGCAGAGAACTACTTAACCTGACCCAGACTCTCTCCTCCTTACTCCAGCTTACTTTTCTAGACCTTCTCATTACCTAATTTGTTTCAGGGATTTACCTTCTCACCTACTTGTTAATTGTCTTCCTCACCAGGAAACAAGCTCTGTAAGGTCAGGGCATCATCTGGTTTGCTCAGTGCTGTGCCCTCAGCACCTCGCACAGTGTGGGGCCCCCAGTAGCTACTCCCCACGCGTGGCTGAATGAGATGAAAAGAGTGCTTTCTAAAGCATGCTTTGTGCACTCCTGGGAAAGCAGCTTAAGCAGTTCAAATGCTTTTTATAATTCCCATTTTTACAAACATATTTCCAGAATTTTTCTGGATTCGCAAGCTGAAAATTGTTAACATCTGCTGCTTCTTCGCTCTCTGTGGAGCAGTACTGTCTATATATACACAACATCGAACGTATCTTCCTCAAATCGTTTCTGGAATGGATGGGTACCGGCTGTCTTACCCTCACCTTTTATTGGCTGACCAATGAATTTTGTTAGTTACATGTTCTGCTCATACCGTATGTTCTATTAGCCCTGAGGTAAGTGTTGGGCAACGATGGTTTTATCCCGTAATGTATCCAGACAGCAAATTTTCAGGTGCAGGCTGCTCTTCTGACCCCGTGCTTTTCCCTTTCCCCTGAGGTAACATCAGTATGGTTTGACATGGGGCAGAAGAACATAAACGCGCCCCATCCGGGAATGGAAGCTACTTATCATCCCCTCACTTCCCGTTTCTGTGTGAAGGGCAGGGAAGGGACACCCCCACCAGAGCTCTTTCTCCAGGACCTTCGGGAAAATACAGACATACACCTTGGACAGGTACCGCAGCTGAATTCGGGTGGACCATGGCTGGTTTCAAGACAGATTTGAGCAAATATTCTGAAAGATGACTTGACGCAAGGTTCTCTCCCCTTTAGTTTTAAGGTAATTATGACTTTTCTCCTACAGAACAAAAAGCTGAGTTTCAATAAGGATAATTGTGTCTGTTCTCTGGCTCCTGAACTCTGTAAACAACATGATCAGATCTCCCAGTGCTTTTGTAGGTATAAAGAAAGGTAAAAATCTGCCTGCTTGTAAATGCCATGTTCATAACAGACTTTTCCCTTTTTTATGATTATAAACTGGAGTCCACTGTCTAAAAATTGGAGAAACCTTAATGTGTGAAAAAGATAGAAGAGAAATATCCATGACACACGAAACTGTGCTAGAATCCCTGTCCTTCTGTTGTCCAGCTCCTCCCCACACTCGCCCAGAGGCTCGCACACACTGACCCACAGCCCAGATGGGCATGCTGCCTGTTCTCACACTGCCAATGAGCCGTGGCAGTGGGATTCCACACTAGTGAGTGGTCAAGAAAAACAAAAGAAGAGTATTTTTGTGATAGTGGAAGTTAGGTGGAACTCACATTTCTGTGTGCATAAACAGAGTTTTGCGAGCACACAGCCACACTCCTTCATTTCCATGTAGTCTGCAGTCACTTCTGCACCACAATGGCGGAGTGCCGTATTTGGTCTTGAGACCCTGAAGTCTAACATATTTACCATCTAGCTTTTATAGGAAAAGTTGGCCCAATGCTGACCTTAACAGGATATTTTTCTTTAAATTGATTCTTTATTTATTTAAAGTTATTTTAGAAAAAAAATGTATAACACTTATAAATGGAAAGCTATACTTACCCTAACTAGAAGACAATCTTAAAAATAACTTTGACAACCACAAGGAGATGCCACTTCATGTCTGTCTATTAGTGCACACATCATCCAAAAGACATACAGAAATAACAAGTGTTCATGAGGATGTGGAGAAAATGGAGCCCTTGTGCACTTCTGGTGGGAATGTAAAATGGTACGGGCACCAAGGAAAACAGTATCGCAAGCCTGGCCAGGTCGTTCAGTTGGTTAGAGGGTCATGCTGATACACCAAGGTTGCAGGTTTGATCCCCGGTCAGGGAACATACAAGAAGCAACCAAAGAATGCATAAGTAAGTGGAACAACAAATAATCGATGTTTCTCTCTCTCTCTCAATCTCTCTTTCCCTTTCTCTCTCTAACATAGATAAATAACCAGTTCTTATAGAAAGAAAAGAGTATTATAGCTCTTTAAAAAATTAAAAATAGAACTACTACATGATCCAGCAATTCCACTTACGGGTATATTCACAGCAGCATTTTTCACAATGACCAAAGGTGGAAGTACCTTACATGTCCATTAATGCACCAACAAATAAACAAAACATTGTATATACATAAAATGGAATATTACAAAGGGAAGAAACTTCTGATACCTGTGATAACATTGATGAATCACAAACAAAGTTATGCTAAGTAAAATAAGCCAGTCACAACATAACAAATAAGGTGTGACTGCAGTTATATGGGGCACCTAGAGTAGTCAAGTTCCCAGAGACAGAAAGGAGAATGGTGGCTGATGGAGGTGGGTGAGAGAAATGAAAGTCAGAGTCCGGTGGGTACACGGTTTCGGTTCTCACCATGGAAGGAGCTCTGCGGTTGGCTGGCGGTGACGGCGCACAATGTGGATGGGTGGAATGCCACTGAGCTATACACTTAACAATGCTTAAAATGGGCGATTTTAGGTTATACATATTTTACTACAATCTTTTAAAATCTGAACAGCAGTAAAAATAAAATAAGTTTAATTTATAAAGAAGCTAGATATTCCTGCACACCTAAGACTCAGTCTTTTTATGTGAAAAACGTGGATGAGCAATTCTTAGGGAGGCCTTAAAGATGAGCAGCAAAACTGGACTCTGCATCTGTTGAAATGCAAATTAAGTAAAAAGGGACTCTCTCACAATTTATGGTTCAAGTCTCTTTAATGTCATGTCCTTCCGCTCATGCATACTTAAAAACATGGGTTCCCAGCAGAGCCCACACCTTGGGAAACACTAACCAAAAGTATTCCCCCATGATGTGTCACAATCCAGGAGCTACAGTCATTCCATCCTTGCAAAATGTTATTTCCTGGTTGGTACAGGATATTTTCCACTGACTGAACATAGGAGCTTTGTTAGAATACGGCTCCCTCTTTCACAACAAAACCTGATTTCTAAAACATCATTTCACAGCCTTGTACTACAGTGTTACACAATTAAACATACTTGAGCAAAGGACAGTTTGTAAGGTTGGCTCTCCAAGGGTTAATTTTGAGATATCCTAAAAAATCATATATACATATACAGAGAAAGAGAGAGAGATCAAAGCAAAGCAAACTTTACAATTTTTTCAGACATGTACACTGTTTTACAGAGATAGAAGGAAAACAAGTAAATTTTTCTGGTGATGTGTGTCAACTTTGATAAAGTACTAGTGATGCTCAACAACATCAACATTACTAAACACAAAAAAATTTTAAAGTTAAAAAAATCCTTACAGATAAAAATTAGAAATTCAGATGTAACATATGGCTTACTACATAAAATTACTTCTTTAAAGGATATAGGCTTCGCAAGACCTTAAATTATGACTTAGTATGAAATACCCATTAAATCTAGTATTTCTAATAAATCAAGCCTATTGCAATGTTCCTTACGTTGTCCGCAGTAAGCTCCAATATACCCCTTCTGGCACTGGCAGTGGTCATCCGCACAGGTCCCACCGTTCATGCACCTAACGCTGCACTGCTGAACTGCAAAGAGCAACACAAAATATAAAATATCGGTGGTCAAAATTACAGCATTTGTGAGAGTTACAAAACTGTATTAAATATCCAATTCAATAACAATACTTTCCACAGAAGTAAATATTATGACCCATACATATCTGTATTTATTTAAGTGTGCACACAAGCATTTATGTCACAACATGTTATTAAGTTTGTGTTTAAGATACATTACACTTCCAATGTTAAAGGGAATAAATATAAAGTAACTAGTAACATAGTTTCTAAGATGCAGGAAACAGTGTATCTGTTCAGAACCCAGGGGCTGAGTACCAGCCCTATGAGCTCCGTGCACTGCTGTCATGATGGACTTAGTTCTCACTCTCATGGAGCTGCCATTCCATAGGGAGACAGACGGGAAACAAGTAGCACTGTGTCATTATAGATTGTGGTAAGCTCTCTAAAGGGAACTGTGTGTGACAGAGGGTAGAACTGTGCTGTGAAGAAGGACGGCTTGGAGCCTAGAAGGAATCTAGACACTGGAGCCAGACGAGACCACTCTGATGTGACATTAACTGATTTCTGAAGGACTACAGTGAGCCACACATGAGAAGTACTAAGGAGGAAGCTCACAGGGAGAGGACTTGCCAAACCAAAAGACCTAGGAATGATAAAGAGTTTCCTCTAAAGGACTGAAAGATTCACATGGTTACAAATCTTAGCGAAGTAGAGAGAGGCCAGCTAGACAACGAAAGGCCTCCTCTGCCATGGAAGGGTTTGCATTACCACAAATGCAACTGGGAGTCACCGAAAGGATGTACATAAGACAGTGAAGTGATATGATTTATATTCTTAAAAGCTCATTCTAGTTGCTTTGCAGAGAATGAATTTAACAAGGGCAATATCAGAGTTAGGGAACCCACCAGACAATTACTGCAATAGGCCAGGTGAGAGGTGACAGTGGTTTGAACCACTCAGCAGCAGTGGTCATGGAAAGAAAATGGATTTGAGATTTACTTTCCAGAAAAATTGGCAGGTCTTCTTAAAAAGAGTCAATTTGAGAAAAAGAAAAGCAGTCGCTTAAGTACTGGGTGGGTGGCAGTGCAATTGCCAAGGCAAGAGAAACTGTGGAAGAAGCAGTCTGTGGTCAGCAATGAATCAAGAGTTTCATGTGGCCAAGTTTCAGACGCATTCAGATGGAGATGTTGAATAGGAAATGGACCGCGGAACATGAGGCTCAGTGGAAGGATCTACGCTGGAGACAGTTGTGATGAGTTAGCAACATCTTGGCAGTAGTTGAAGTCATATATGCAAGTGAGGTCAGAGGACAGAACACTTGGGAATCCCAAAAGTTGAAAGGAGATTAAAAAATAATAACCAGGAATAGGAGGGTTGTGGGCCATCGATAGTACATAAGTCAAAGAAAAGTACTTCAAGAATATTAATTATGATTAATGGCAATTAATAGTGATTAATGCTTTGGGAAGTGGAGCAGGATGAGGAATGGAAGGAAAAGTTTGCGATGAAAAGGGTCCATTAGTCAAGGCTAAATAAATAACTCATGGAGTCCCTACTACTAGAAGGGGGGACCCAATTTCTTTATAAAATTGTGTATTTATTCTTAGGTATTTAAACTTCAGTCCCCTTCAAAGTGTTCTTCATTTGATGGAATACACCTATTGAGACATTTTTTTCTATTGCTCAAAACAGTTTTTGAACTCGTCAATTGTGATGCCTTTTAGTGCTTCTGCTGTGTTTTGTTTCACCTCTTCCACATCAGCAAAATGTTTCCCTTTGAGGAATTTTTTCATCCAGGGAAACAACAACAACAAAAAGTCCCTCAGGGTGAGATTGGGTAAATAGGGAGAATGGGGCATGGGGGGGGGGGTGTCACGTCACTTTTGGTCAAAAACTGCTGACTGTGTGTGCTGATAAATCACCCATCATGAAATGGGCAAACACGTTGAAAGAGTCTTCAAAAAAAATTCACTGAGGCCAAACACAGCTTCTCACAACAACACCAACTGGTACTCTGATACAGATGGGATCCTAGAAAACTCAGCTAGCAGGAAAAGTCTGTACTACAAGGGGCCAGCCCTCTTCAAGATAATTCCGGGTTTTTTTGGATCCCCCTTGTAAATTATATACCATAACCCGAGGGTGGGCTAGAAAATGTTCAGCTGCCCAGGTAGAGGAATTAAGTAAAATTTCTTCAGGACTGAGTTTTTTGCTGAAGGCATTTATGAGAAAAATAAGAAAACAGGATAATGAAGACACTGGCAAGAGTTTCTTCCAGGCAATCGGACAAGGGAAGTTCAGAAACAGGGAGGAGTAGAAGAAATTTGCTAAAGAGTCTCGATGAATTTTCAGTAATTAAGTCTTAAAAGGCTATGAAAATGACAGATTATCTTAAAGAAAGTCAAACTAGAATTTTAATCAGAAGTTTCATCAGAAGACAATGACATTTCTTGTATGAATCTTAAATTTTATATTCCTGAGTCAGAGTGATTTTCAATTACCTTTTCTTAGGGAAAATTTGGAGAGAGAAATGTTAAAAGTGTAACGTCACACTACTTTAAGGCAAACTTAAAGATTTATTTACTTAATGAGCAGTTAAATAAACAACATTGCCTTCCTCTTTGTGATAATGTTATCTTAAACACTGGCCTAAAAGATTAATCTTGAACCTGAAAGACCCACAACTTTCTCATTGGGCAATGAATAACAAACTTAGTTCACTGCCAGAGTGATCTGACAGAGTTGTTGGAGGTTCATACATGTGACGCAAAACAAGTTAATATACGTGAAGCAACTGGTCAGTACTCAATAAATATCTGTTTTCTCCCCAATCCTCTTATCCTTTCCTTTCAGTTAACCCACAAAACAGGGTATGAGCCGCAGGAGTTAAGTGAGGCCATAAATAGAGCTTAGGGTTCGAGTCTATAGGTTTAGGCTTCAGAATACCTGAATTCAAATCTATGTTACCTCGGGCAACTTACTTCACTTCTGCGTGCCTCAACCTCCTGCTCTGTAAAATGGACTAACAATAGTACCTCACAGTGCCCATGTGAGGATTAAATGCATGATATCGTCAAACACTTAAAACAGTACCTGGCACACTATAAAAACCCAGCAAATTACAGCTGTTATTCACAAAGAATTACTTTTCCACTCAATCCAGGCTCTCTTTCGCTGCACAGACTAGAGATTCTGGACCAGAAATAAATCATTTTTCTTAATGAAAATCATTAGCCCATTACCCCTTAGTTGTTGCTGGCAACTAAGCCAGGACTTTTACTCCAAAGATTAATAGACTCCAGTTAGCGAAAAAAATAATCATGGACTTATAGCTTCATTGAAAATGACATTTAGAATTTACTCAAAAGCTTAAGGATAATGCAATAAATAAGGTCATGAGGAAACATACTTGATTTTGATCCACAGGTCGGTGATATTTGGCCACTGGAACAAGTACACATGTTAGGACGGGAACAAAATCCATCTCCACAACTATTTCTACATATTGCTGTAGAAAGCACAATAGGGAAGTAATGAACAATTAGGTGATAAACCACAGTGTACAGCACAAGAAAGCTATAGTTAAAAACAATATACCTGAAAAACTAAGATATAAAAGGTGATACATAATATCTAATTTCAGATATGCAATGAAATTACCCATTGCAGACTTGAGAACAAGTCTCACAAGTATCCTTATGATAAAGTACAAACCAATAAAGCTATTATTTCAAGTTCCATAATCCTAAATGTTGGTTGAACTCTCTTATCAATACAGGTTGTCTTTTCTACTCCAGGCAGAGTTTATATGCAGAATTTACCCAGAGAGGACAGTTTT
Organism: Tonatia bakeri; assembly: GCA_004024845.1. Taxonomy (NCBI): domain Eukaryota; kingdom Metazoa; phylum Chordata; class Mammalia; order Chiroptera; family Phyllostomidae; genus Tonatia; species Tonatia bakeri. The sequence goes on from PVIA01005220.1 coordinate 56,077, forward strand.
GGCCCTAGAAGTTGGGAGGGTTGAGGAAACCCAGAGGTCATGCGTACTCTCAGAAAACACAGCCCCCTCTGTAGGGCACCCTCACAGGAGACAGAGAATGTGAAACTGGCTGACTCCGAGACTCCAGGCCCTAACGACTTGGCCAAGCCCCAGGGGTTCAGTGCACATTCCTTCCCGGCTGGTATCTGACCTGCACCACCATCAATCTTTGTTCCCCTTAATAATTCCTTCTCTCCTTCCTCCAACTTTTCTTCTATATTATCTCCAGAACCTAGCCTATTCCCGCTGCTCAGAAAAGCTGCTGCGACATTTTGATGGAGGGAGAGTCAAAGCCTCCTGCAGCTGTGACCTCCAAGGTATGAGGGTCAGCACAGCAAAGAATGTTGGGCTCACTGACACAGCACATACCATGGATCCTCAAAATCATTAGCTGAGTACATTCAAATTAGAAGAAGCCTCTCCCATATTTAGAGCCAGTGCATTTAGAAGCTAAGAGATTTATCTCTATACCCACAACTGAATTTTTTGTGAACAAAAGCTATGTGCTGCAATGCTGCATGACTGGGTACATGAAGACAAGAGAAGACAGAGTCTGGGAGCACCTTGAACTAGCTATAAACATGTATGCCAATGTGCCTATGTCACGTGCTAGGGAGGGATCCAGCTACTTTTAGAGATCTGCGGCCCCCGATAATGATGTGGGCATGTTCTATAGAAGCGAACTCACTCAGTAATAGTTTTTCTTCCAAATTGCCTTTTGACATTCATATAATATGGCCAGCATTACCATTAGCACTCTCTATAAATGAAAATGTCATAGGTCATGGTGTGAAGATAGAAAACTGATTTTAGGCAAGAACATAGTGCCTACCATTGAGTTGACCATTCTTAAAATCTACTAGAACTCCTGATCACCAAAAACTTTCCAATGAAAAATGTTCATTAAAATATTATTCTTCTCCAGCAGGTAGACATTTAGTCTAGGCTTGGGTGATATACAAAGTGCTCCTACCCAGGTCCTAAATCCAAGGAAGGTTTGAAGGGCTGGAGACTGGTTAACCTCAGACACACCCATGTCATGGCCACAGGTGTGTGCTCCACATCTCTGAGCCAGTGAGATGCGAAAGTACTTCTCACCTTACTATTTGTCCCTCCCACAATTGCACAAAAACCATGATATCAAGAAATACTGCAGTGAGAGGGAAAGAAGACCTGGGTGTCAGGATTTCAGCGATGCTGGGAGAAGAGGGATGGCACAGTAAAGAGCATGTGGTACACAAAAGGTCTGGGATTGAGTTCTTCTTCTGCCACTGACCCACTCACTGCAAGCTTGGCGGGAGGGGGTAAAACACAGCTTCTCTGGGTTTAGTTTTCTCACTGGTAAAATAAACTAAAGGATTACATTGGAGTGCTCTGATCTTTCTTCAGGTCTCAAATGCTATGATTCTGGGCCAACCCCTTCCCACTATTATTCCACCAATCAAAAAACCCTTCATAGCATAATTTCACAACAAACAAGTTAGTAAGCAAACTTTTCCATTGCTTCATGTTCTGACAAGATTTAAAAAAACAAATGGAAAGTGAGAAAATCAATTCTATCTTTTTGGAAACAAATATATGGAAGCTCGAAAGTACTTCAGTGATCTTTGCAGGCCACAATTACAATAGCAGCAACATAATACAGAGACTAAGATCAACATGCATTAGGTTTCCAGTAGTTTGAGAAATATTTTTCTTTTATTATCTTCTCTTCCTCATGAAGCCCGTTTAAGGCCAACATTAAAAGTCTAGAAGTTGACATTTTAATATCTTTCCATAGAGAAAGAATGGTGATCTACAAATATATAAAAAAATTAACCTTTGATCCTCCTTTTCTACTTGTATTTTACCTATTCTCTTTTTGTAAATTGCTTCAGAGCGTTTCTTTTATGAAATGGTGGAAATTCAATAAGTATAAAAATAATTCATTATCATCAGAAAATCTTGAAATCAAAATTGTTGATTTTGACTTTACAGTGATTTCAAGTTGGTTATTAACTCCATATATTATCATTTTAAATGTCTTAATAATTGGACTACTGAATTTAATGCAGAAATATTAAAAGTTCAAATTTACATGAGACTCATACAAAAGGCTATAAAGGCACTGCATTCTCTCTCCCTCTATTTTGTGCACGATTTTATACTCTCAGTGTTTAAAATATTTTCTAAGTACACTAACAAATATTTTTGTAGCTATCTCTTGATACAAGTACAGTAAATGTTTCTTGGAGATATAAAAATCATTTCAAGTCTATACTTTTTATAGCTTTATGATACATGTACTTTCCAGTGTGCTTCATAAGTACCTAAATATTTTAAGAAGTAGAAATGCAGGCTACCATATTGACTATTATGCTGAGATTTCCAAAACTGATCTTCTAAACAAGTATACAATGTTATTCAAAAACCAAAAGTTTTTAAAGCTGACACTCAGAGGGCCATACATATATACATGGGTGTATTTCTACAGTAAATATTCTGGAAGGCTCTGTTCTCTGGAATTCCCATTCCACACTGATCCAATAAAATCTGACTTTACAGATTTTCAACACGTACCATAAACCAATCCCTTCTCCTCGGCTGCTCTCCAACTCAATAATGGCAGTCACATTCATTACATTTAGTGAGTCAGACTTTCCGCAGTGCCTCAGTCACTCCCGGCTAGTATGGCAGGTGTGGGGTGAGTGACGTTAGCTGTTTTAGGATTCTAGGAACCATGTAAGCTTAAAGCAGACATGGTAATGCCCTACTGGCCTGGAAAAGTAAATGCACCCTCCGAAAATGCCTCATATATATGACTTCTGTGTTGGAGAGAGGAAAAGGCAATACTCTCTTCTTTCTTTTTAATTTAAAAGCAAAGGCTTATAATCAGAGGGTTTACTTACTTACAATCTTTATGAATCACCTTAAAAACACAGTTGTTCTTTCCTATTTTTGCCTCATTACTAGAGTTGTGGGATTTTTAGAGTAGAAAAAAATAATAATAAACCAGTCTTCACAACATGAGATTTCATCCCTTTTTAAAAACTGTACAAAAAAAAATTAAGGGTCTATCTCAAACCCACAAAACCAATAAATACATAGCCAGAGATGCCACTACATCCTTATTATCCCTTGATTAGTGTGGCTTGCCCTTTTTCTCTACTCACAATTGCATAATTATTTATTCCCCAGAGAACACCAAGGTCAATATAAAGTCAAGATCGGTCCCAAATTAGTGTGCTGTCTATGATAGCTGGCTCTCCTCCCGACAAGACGCACGTGGCTGTGCTATATAAACGCACAGAAGAAGGCCAGTCACACCTCAACTCGCAACCTCACAGGCATGTGAAATTCGACATCCCACAGCCCATCACTACAAGACTGGTAACTAATGATTTCTCCAATTAGAACTTGGAGAGCTCGGTATAAACTTTGGAAACTGACTGAAATAACCAAAACTTTTAAAGTCAGATATGCAGGACTAGTGAAGTTCTAAGACTAATACTTTCAAAGTCTACAGAACACTAGGAAAGTGTGGTTTGCAAATCCTAGATGTAAATGTCTCCCCCAAATAAAAAAAAGTCAAGTCATTTGGAAGAGATCCTTTTTAAAAATTTTGTTAACCTGGGTCAAGTGTACACTCGTGAGAGTGCTCCTTCCATATCTATGTTGTATGGCTGTCGAGATGAAACCAGATATAATAAAGTGGTTTTGTACAAAGGCCTAAGAAAGCTTGATCTTCCTAAGTCTTAAACCTCATGCAGAGTCAAAAGCCAGTAATTTACATAACCACACTGTGGTCTTATCTGGACTCTTTTAGGAAAAAGTGGTTTTGAGTTATCTAGGGAATTGCTGTACTCCCCCATCAGTTTGTATTAATAGACACAGAAAGATAAAACTTCCAAGTATCTGTGAAACCTTTATCATTATTGCCCTTCAACAGAGTCTACAAGTGAAATTTAAGCCGATGCAAACCGGCTGCTTCTTCCCCATCAGTCAAACTGGGCTAAGTCCTAATTATCACAGAGAGGTGGCCACTGGGTTCTAAAAGCCAAGGCGTGTCCAAAAGACTAAATGGAAGAGACACGGGCCGAGAGCGCTGCCCCGAGCTGCAGTCCCGGCCAGGCACTCACGGACGATGCACTGGTTTCCTCCAGGGAGCGTCTTCCATCCCGGGCAGCAGTAGGAGTGGAACCTGGATCCGCACACGTTGGGCCTGCGACGGACAAGCGAGGTCACACATGCGTAGGGCGAGGTGTAGTAACACGTTATCGGTTTTCACAGGCAAGTTTCATAAGCCCTAGGACAGTCGATTTCTGGACAACAAATCAACCAAAACTACACTTCAAATGGTTGGGGCACAGACGTGGAAATAGGTGGCTAGACGCTGGAAGGGGGGAGGGCCTTTCATCTGCCCTCCGTTGCTGCCTTTTTAAAGGCCGAAAAGAAACGTGGAAACATATAATTTGCTACCATTCTAGCCTCCGGATGCAGAGAACAAAGGGAACGTTCTGTTTCAAAAATCCTCACCCTAGTCCCTCCAGATCAACTGCTACTCTGGCCCCGACGTGTCACGGAAGACGCGTCGAAAGGTGGAGCGCTGGGGTTCCCGACGGGAGCGAACCGCGTCCTCAAACAAAAGGCTCCGGAGTGGCGCCCCCGACGGCGGGGAGCGGGGGACGCCACCCGCCCGGCGAGGGGCGGACTCCAGCCGTCACCCAGCCGTACCCTCGGAACCTGCTCGGCGCCGCGGGCTGCCCCGCACCGCGGTCCGCACCCAGGGGCCTAGGACCCACCCGCCGCCCGCCCCCCTCCCCTCGCCCGGGGGAGCGCTTTTCGCCCGCGGAGTTGCAGACAACAGGAGGGAGGCGCTCCTCAAAGTCTTTGGGGTCTCCTCGTGGAGGGGGCCGCGGCAACAGCCGCGAGAACTAGATTCGGGGAGCGGGTAGGATGGGAAGCTGCCAGGCCGAGGTTCCCCGGGTGTGGACTGCCCACCTACCCTCGAAGCACGTCCTGCTGTCCTCGCCTGCGGACGCGGCTGGCCGCCGCGGCGGCGCCCTCCTCTCGGTACTCGGGCACCGCGAACCCGCCTTCGGAGCCCGCCGCCGCGGGCCGGACCTGTTGCGGCGGCTGCTGGGGCCGGGGCGACTTGGGCGGCTGGGGCTGGCTGGCCATGCCCTGCGCCCAGATCGCCACGCAGCCGAGCCAGACGAAGTAGGACTGGAGACACTGCCGCCGCCGTCTCCCCATCGCGGGCGCCGGGAGCGCGCGGACCGCGGTCCGCGGAGAGGAAGCGCTCAAAGACAAAATCCCCGCGGCCCGAAAGAAGTCAGGGTCTAGCAAGCCCTTAGCCGGCTCCCAAGACTCTCTCGGGCGCGGGCTCCCAGCTCTACCGGGAGCCCCGGACCCAGCGCCAGTCCCCCAGCTGACGGCCGGGCGCGGACCCTAGCGCAGCGGGCGGCGAGGCGCGGCGGCGATGCGGCCGGCAGCCCCGCGCGGTCCACGTTGCATCCCCCGGGCCACGGCCCCGAACGACTCCAGGACCGCCAGCGGGCGGGGGCGGGAAATTACAAAAGTAACCCGAGCAGCCGCGGCGTAAAGTTACAAAGAAAGCGGACCTCAAAAGAAAAAAAGGGCCTGCACGCAGCGGCTCGGCGAATTCCCGTGCGCTCCCGGCCCAGATCTTGGAGAGCTGCAAAAGTCTCCAGAAAGAAGTCGGCAGGCACACAAAAGTAGCCCCTAAAAGAGGCGGGTTCACTCCCGGCTCGCCTGGAGTCCCGCGGGGCAGCGACGCGCCAGCCGCGGCTGAGGAGCCCGGCTGAGGTGCACGGGGCCGGGCGAGCCGCCGGTGAGAGGGAGGGCGGGAGGCTGTGCTCCGGGAAGGATGCGGCGGGCGAGGGCGCGGCGCGGGGGTTTTGAGGCCAGGCGGGGCGCGGGGCGGGCCGGCGGGCGGTGGCTGTCAGTGGGGGCTGGAGCGCAGCCGTCCACACGTGGGGCGCAGCCCCGACCGAGGGGCCGGCGCAGAGTGGGCGGGGACAGAGTAAGGGGGTGATCGGTGGGGGAGGAACGAGGGGAGCTGGGACTTGGGGGAGGGGAAGAGGAAAGAAGGGGGCTAGGGGGTAGGGTGACGCGAGGGGAAAGACTGAGATCGGGGAAAGGGGCAAGCCAGAGAGGAATGCCAGGGCTGAAACTGGGGCTTGGAAGAGGGATCGGCGAGCCCGGGTGCGAGAGGAAATGAGCGGGGGATGGGGGCGAGGTTAGGGCAAGGAGAGAGGTGGGAAAGGGGAGGAGGACGGGGGGCCGGCTGGAGGGGGCGAGGCTGCAGTCGGCTTTGCTTCCCGTCCCCCTCAGTTGGCCGCTAGTTCTGTTTTGACTGCCTGTACAAAGCGAGCAGACGACGGGGGAGGGGGCGGTTAGGGACCGGATTTGGGAAAGGAGGCGGCAGCCCCTTCCCCTCCCCCTCCGCCCTCGCGGGGCGGCGGACCGGGGGCCCGGGTCTCTGAAAGCGCCTGGGTCGCTAGTCCACAGTTGAACCAGCCCACCCAGCAGACGCCACAGGTTTGAGAATGAGAGCTGTTCCTCCCGAAAAAGTAGCAGTCGCAGATTTCATGGGAGACCCGGACCCAGACCCGCGGTGCGTGAATTCGCAGCCCGGCAGGAACGGAGACTCGCGCGGGACTTGGCTGCAGCCTCCACCCGCGGAGGCCCGGCCTTCCCCACCGCCCTCCACTCCCACCTCCCCGCCGGCAGCGGCGTCAGTCTGAGGGACCCGGAGCGGGGCTGGGCGTTCCCAGATTAGAATGCGCCCTCCCACGAGAAGGAGCACCCGCGGCCGCGGGGGGCCCCGGCAGAGTGCCGGCGCCGAGGCCCGGGGAGTCAGCGCAGGGGTGTGCTCCAGGGTGACCCTGGCGGGGCTGGGCCGGGGCCGCGGCCAGAGCAGCGCTGCGACAACTGAAACGTGTGTAAGGCAGGGAGTGGAAGGGGTGGTGGGGCGGGGGACGCAGGACGGGCGGTGGGTCTTGGGGCATGTCCTTGCTTCAGGGCTTGGACTCCCGATTAATTATTAAACCCTAGGAATTGGTGCATCCAGGCTGGTGACTTGCCCTCTGAACCTTCAGAGTTGCCTCTGCACTCACCCGCCTTTGGGGTCTTCCTTTGTGCCCCACCTTTTGAGGTCTAGGCGAAACCCTAGTAGTCTCTCATTCCATGGCTTTTCATAATTAAAAATCAACACCCCTGAAAACTAGGACTGCCATCCAAGCACAGTTTAGGAAACAGTACAAGAGAGCAATGTCTGGATTATTCAAGCCAAAGAACCTTACTTTAAAGATATGTATACATTTTTTTTTCCTGGCCCGAATTGCCCAGATGTGCAATTTGGCAGCCAAAATTCTCTGAAAGTTGGCAGAACTCCCTGCGTTATTTTCCCAATGTAGTCTGACAAAGTCTTAAGGTAGTATCCCTTCTTACAGTATTCTCATAACACATAAGAAAAAGTAAGAGTCACAATTTCATGTGGGACATCAATTTATTTAAATACAAAGAAATTAAAGACAGCAAGAAAAGTATTTGTCATTCAGTGTGTTTCAAAAAATGAAATTGTTTTAACTAAGAGCTAAATAATGTAACTATCCCCCGGGTTAGTGTTTCAATCATATTCTTGAAAACATGCAACCCTGTTAAATGGGTTTTCATTTAATATTTAAATGGCGTCATGGTTCATTCCTTCCACATCAAATCCAAATGTTCTAAAATCACATATGCATTTATCCTTTGACTAAGCAATTCCACTTTTAGAAATCTGTTTAAAAGATATACAGGCAAAAATTGAAATGATAAACACATTTGTTTACTGCAGTACTGTTAGTAATAGCAGACTAGGAATACAAATTTCCCATCAATGAGGAACTGTTTGCATATACATAGCTTAATCCATTTGATGGAATACCATATATCTATAAAAATGAATGAGGATCTCTGTATACTCCTGTGAACTGATCTCTAGAATATACAATTCAATGAAAAAAGCAAGGTGCAGATAGAATAGGCAAATCCATTGAGACTGAAAGAAGAATAAAGGTTCCCAATGGTGGGGGCAGGGGGAAAATGGAATGACGAAGTATTGTTTAGTGAGTACAGAGTTTCCATTTAGGAGGATGAAAAATTCTAGAAATTAACTGTGATAATGGTTGCACAAAATTATGCATGAACTTAATGCCACTGAACTGTATGTTTAAATATAGTTAAAATGGTAATTTTTATGTTATATATAATTTATCACAATAAAAAATTTTTATTCAAGGTTATTCCAGATATTATAAATTGTTTGCTACCTTTTGGTATGTGCATGTGTGTGTTTTAAAACCAGAAGCATAAGCCAAATCTAATAAAAATGATTATCTTAGAGAAGGGAGAGGATATAGAGGAAGAAACAGTGATGGAAGCTATACATTTCTAAACACGTTTGTTTTATCGTTCCAACTTTGAAACGATGTATATATTTTATGTAATTAAAAATTAAATATAAAAAGAGCAATGCCTAAAATTGAAAACTAAAACAAATAAACCTAACATATTGGTGGCAAACCAGAGATAATAATTAAAGTGATATTTAAACACAATATTTTGACTATACATCCTTAGTAGGATATAACCAAAGAATGAAATGAATCACAAAGAAGTCTGAAATTGCATTGAGTGGGAATAATGTGAGAGAGAAGGAGTGAGATGAGAAAGGGTTGGAGGGAGAGAAAAATGGATATTAGAAACCATGATATCCTATAATTAAAAGAAATTAAATATAAATTAAAATATTACAAGCTTAAACTGAGTTAAAATGCTAATATGGAATCAGAACTTATCTTTAATTTTAACTTTATCTTTCAAAAATTATGCATTTCCTGATCCTACACATTGGAAAGACCTGAAAGTAGTGACAACCCAACAATAGTAAACACCCGCTGTGCCCAGACTGTGGTCCCTAAATACCATTTCCTAGCAGAAGGAACAAGGGCTCCTTAAGAGTCTGATTTCAGGGCCAGGACAGGAAATATGTAGGATGAATCTGGATGATCTACCCTGTCATACTTGACAGCAAGGAAATTGTCGACAATCAGGGTCATGTCGAAAGAAAACTGGAGCTAACTTGAAAAAGATCCCACTGACAAAAGACGGGAAAACTTAGGCATCAAAACCAAAAAAAAGAAAAAGTGCTGCTAAGGATTGAAACATATGAAACGTGTAAATATTCAAGAGTTCAAATGATACTTCAAACAAAATTTAATTGGTCACTTTTGGAAGTAGTTAGGATACAGCTAATTATTCGAGAAACACTAATAACTAAAATAATCAAACATTTATCCTGCTCCTGCTAGACAGACTCAGAGAAAGTATTACTTTAAAAAAAACAGTTTTAAACACAGAAATGACAATTAGAAAAATCAAGACTTTGCACAGTCTAATAAAATAATGGACACAGGCAACAGTTATTGATGACTGCTAAAACCATTAAGTTAAGAATTCTCAACTGGGGGCTATTTTCCCCTGGGGAACATTTGATAATACCTGGAGAGGTTTTATTGTCACAGCAAGATGGTATGTGAGAGGGTGGGTGAGAAGATTGAGGTTATCAGGGATGCTGCTAAATATCCTACAGTGCACAGCCCCCTAGAACAGTCCCCTTCATAGGACAGTCCCCTCTAACCAAGTTATTATCTGGTCTAACATATCAATGTATTTGAGAAATCCTGCATTAAGTGAACAGTCAATGTGGAATTTTTCAATGATTAAAGCTGTTAGCACCAGAACCTACTGGTTAATTGTCAATTTCTGAAAAGCAGGACATCCAGACATTATGTGTCTAGTCAAGTGGTGCAATAGAAGGCACACAGAACTGCCTATAAAATATGTCAAAAAAATGAACCTGAGTGTAATCATACATTTCCATCTAACTACCAATTTCTTGGAATTATGGAGGGTAGTGAAACATATTAAATGATACCCAAGAGTATAGTCAACCAGATCTAGAACATGGGAAATACCACAGGACCAATTTTTCTTCAAATAAATGACACAGGAAAAGGAAAGGGAACTGATTTGGTCCAACAACCAAATGCAAACTTTGTAGCTTATCTGGGATTTTTATTTGAACACAGGCGTAAATTACATTTTTGAGGCAATCTGTGGGGTGTAGGGGGAGTGAAAACTGACCATTAGATATTAAGAATGTATTTTTAATTTAGGGAGGTGTGACAATAGTATCATGGTTATATTTTTTAATACTGTTTCCCTATACTTACTAAAGTTTGGTGTGAGTGGACAACCTCAGCCTGCATTCCCACTAACAGTAATGAAGTGTGCTGCCCGCTGGGATGTGCTGGGATGGTACCAGAGGAGCTGGAGTAGAGGGTCAGGGCTTTTATCATTGCCATCCCGTGGTGTCTTGTGTAGCCGGGGGAGCCACATGGAGAGCAGTAATGAAGCACCTTTTTCCCTTTTAGCCAGGGTGGTATAGCCAAAGGTCAGAAGGGAGTTGGTACTTCCACACCTGCCCAACAATAACATGGAGCTCCTCCAACCCCAAGTGTGTCAACAGAAGCAGAACTTGAACTTTTACTGCTATCTAGCAGTAACAAGGCAACACTTCTCCCTAATCCTCTGCACAGTGTCACAGGAGGCTGCTAAAACAGATGACTTAGATATGATCCAAAGTCTAATATCCAAACATAATTGAGAATTACTCATCATACCATGAACTAGGAAATCTCAACTTAGATGAGAAAAGAAAATCTTACTCATCAATGTTGAGATGACACAAACGTTAGAATTAGCTGGCAATGGTTTTAAAGCAGTCATGATAAAATGTCTCAATGAGCATTTGTGAACATGCAAGAAACAAAAGAAAAAATATTTTTGGAAGTGAAAAATATAATAATCAAAATTTAAAAGCTTAATGGATAGGATTAACAGCACAATGGAGAGGTCAGAGGAAAGAATTAATAAACTTAAAGTAAAATAATAAAAATTACACAAACTAACAACAAAGAAAAAATAGATTAAAACAAACAAACCACCAGAGTTTCAAAGACCTCTGAGACTATAACACAAAATCTAACATTGGTCATCAGAATCTGAGAAAAAGACAGAGGGTAGAACTGCTAAAAAACTACATGAAGAAATAATGACCAAAAATTTGCCCAATTTAGCAAAAGAAACAAACATACAGATTCAAGAAGCTGAGTGAATCCCAAATAGTAAAAATCCAAAGGAATCCATATCAAGATTCATCACAGTTATGCTCACAAAAACTAAAGACAAAGAAAGCAGTAAGAAAAATGACACCTTACTCTTAGGCAAAAACAATTTGAATGATAGAAGGTTTCTCACAGATAGCATGGAGGCCAGCAGGAAGCGGCACACATTTCTCAAGTGCTGAAATGTAGGAAACCATTCTGCGTGGCGTGGGCCCAGCTCCCACTCAGAGATGCACAGAACCCACGTCAATGGATAGGCTCTCCTATGGGGAATCAGGCCTGCAATGTGCCTACGCCACTTGAGTCTTGCTCTTGCTAAAAAACTCCCTTACCCTGAATTGAGGACATTTACTGAAAAGTAACTTCCTAAAATCCATGCTAAACCTTCCAAGGATGAGTGTACTTGGTTCAACCACTTTTGCCTTTTCATTTGCAAATATCCCTCTTCTGTGATGTGATTAGTGGCATTGGCTCCTTTGTTTTCCGTAACAGGTAACCACCTCCAAAGTGTCCCTGTTCCATTCCCAGTCAGAGCACATGCCTGGGTTGTGGGGCCAGGTCCCTAAAAGGGGGCACGTGAGAGGCAACCACACATTGATGTTTCTCTCCCTCTCTTTCTCCCTCCCTTTCCCTCTGTCTAAAAACCCGTGCATAGTAAATGAGGACCATCATGTAATGTGCTAAGAAACCCGATAAAGGCTGGTCATGGCAAGGGCCAAGGCTTTTGCTCCCCTTGAGAGAAAAGCCATGCTGTACCTTTTCCTCCACCAGATTCAGTAGTCTGTGCGAATGTCTCATTTCATCCATAATGACTCGGACACTACAGGCTGGTGTCTGCATCACTGAAAGAAAAGAATAATCAGTGGACAATTTTATCTGCAGTGAAAAGATCCTTCAGGAATGAAGGGGAAAATCAAGTATTCTCAGATGAAGGAAACATAGGAGTTTTGTCTCCAGCAGATCTACCCCAAAATAATGGCTAATCAATTCTCTAAACAGAATGGAAATGATAACAGAAGACATCTTGTAATGTCAGGAAGGAAGAAAGAACAAAAAATGCAAATATAAAAATATGGATAAATACAATAGACTTTACCTCACTTTTCTAATTTATGCCTGATGATTAAAGCAAAAATTATAATACTGTCTCACGTGCTCCTCAGTGTATGTAGAGGAAATACAGGGTGGGACAAAAGTAGGTTTACAGTTGTGAGTATGTGGAGCAGAGTTCACTCTTTTATTATTTTTTATTAATTATTTTCTTATTTGCCATATGAACTGTAAACCTACTTTTGCCCTACCTTGTACTGTATTTACAACACTTAAATAGAGAAGGGGAATGGCTCATAAAGGGCGGTAAGGTTTCTACACCAGTAAAGTGTTGGCACCAGTAGACTGCGATAAATCAAAGGTGATCTTTGTGGTGGGGGAACAATTCTCTAAGTGATGAGTGGTGTTTACCCAGCTCCACACATGCAATCAACTGGCACAGAACTGCAGACACACATTGTGCCGAGACCAGTCTCCTGTGCTTCATACTGTACTGTAGCTACATAAGCAACCATTGGGGAAAACTCGCGTGGAGCCTCCACAGGACCTCTCTACTTTCTTTGCAACTTTCTGTGACTCCATAATTTTTAATAAACATAATATTGTTGGGAAAAACACATAAGGTTTCAGTTTTTTATTATTTGGCTCAACTCAGACAAAAAAGTTTTTTATCCTCACCTGAGGACATTTTCTCATTGTTTTTTTAGAAAGATAGAGGAAGGAATACAGGGTTTGGAGAGAAGGAAAGGGAGGGAGAGAGGGAAAGAAACATTGGTGTGAGAGAGAAACATCTATTGGTTGCCTTTTTGTACACGCTGAAATATACCCTGACAAGGGACCAAACCCGCAACCCAACTGGGGATCAAACCTGTGACCTTTAGGCTTGAAGGACAACACTCAATCAGCTGAGCCACAGTGGCCAGGGCTCAACTCATTTTTACCCATCTGGTATCAGTGTAAAGTTAAGCCATTTCATTTTGTGGGAGTGAAAAAAAATAAGAAAGAAAGTTAATAGATGAAATAAAATGCAAAATGTTAACAACTGGTAAAGCTGTATATAGTCCTCTATCAGTAATCGACATAACCAGCAAGCAGAAAACCATTAAGAACATAGCTGAACAGAATAGCATCAGCAAATCAGCTGAATCTGGGTGACATCATAGAATACTTCAACCAATGACAGCAGAGTACACATTCCTCTCAAGTTCACATAAAACATTCGCCACGATAGACCACACTCTGGGTCAAAAAACAGACCTTAACAATTTTCAAGAGAATAGAAATCATGCAATGGAATTGAACTGGAAATGAATAACAGAAAGTAGCTGGAAAATCCTAAAATATTGGGATGTTAAACAACACACTTCCAAATAGCACATGTAAAAAAATAAATCTCAAGGAAAACTGAAGAATATCTTGAGCTAAGTTAAAATGAAATTACAACTTAACAAAATTTGTAGGATGCAGTGAAAAAGTGTTTAGAGGGAAATGTATAGCATTGATCATATACATCAGAAAAAAAAGAGACCTAACATTGACGATCTCAGCTTTCACATTAAGGAACTAGAAAAAGAAGAGCAAATTAAATCCAAAGTATAAAGTAGAGGAAAATAAAATGTAAAAATTACAGCAGATGTCAACGAAATTAAAAACAAAAGTTGCTTAATTCTTTAAAAGATAAAAGAGAGAAAACACAGATTACTAATATCAGAAATGAAAAACATCATTACTTACCCCATGGACATTAAAAGGATAATAAAAGAATAGCATGAACAACTTTACGCTACAAACTGGAAAACTTAAATAAAATGGACTAATGCCTTGAAAGACACCAACTACCAGGTCTCATACAAGGACAAACAGGTCATCTGGATAGATCTATATTTAGTTTTAAAAAATTGAATTAATAATTAATATTTTCCAAAAGAGAAAGTACCTGTCCAGATGGTTTCTACAAATTTACTGGAAATTTGCCAAATGTTTAAGGAACAAATAATATCATTTTTCTACAATCTGTTCCAGAAAACAGAAGTAGAGGGAACACTCTCTAGACTCATTTTATGAGGTTAGCATTCCCCTAATATCAAAAGTAGACAACAAAATTACATGAAAAAATTACAGACCAACATCTTTCATGACCATACATGCAAGAAACCCTCAACAAAGTAGCTGCAAATTGAATCTAGTGATGTATAAAAAGAATCATAGGATCCATGGAGACTTATTCCAGATGCGGAATACTGGTTCAACATTTTAAAGTCAATTAATGAGGAATACCTTCTATTGTATGGGGAAATACCTTCTGATTTTATCAATAGATGCAGAAAAAGCATTTGAAAAACCCAATACCCATTCATGATAAAAACTCTTCATAAACTAAGAACAGAGGGGAACTACTTAACTTGATACAGAATAAAAAACAAACCTAGAGCTAACATCATAACTTAAAGATGAGAAACTGAACTCTTTCCCCCTAAGATCTGAACCAAGGCAGGGATCTCCCCTCTCAACAGTCCAACACTGTACTTAAATAAGACAAAGAAATAAAAGTTATACAAATTGGGAAGGAAAAACTAAAACTGTTCACAATAACATAATTGTCTATCTAGAAAACTCCAATGAATCAACAAAAACCTCTGTAACTAATAAGTGATCATAGGAAGTTTTCAGGATACAAGGTCAATATAGACAAATAAACTGCTTTCCTACATACCCATGAACATTTGCCAAGAAATTCTTATGTATAAATGTAACAAAATATAAACAAGATCTGTATGAGGAAAACTATAGAACTCTGAAGAAAGAAATAAAAGAAGATATAAATAAGTGGAGAGATGTTGCCTGTTCATAGATAAAAAGTCTCAATATTGTTAAGATGTCAGTTTTTCTTGACTTGATATATAGAGCCAAGAAGGTGTAAATTAATTCCCAGCAAGTTATTTTGTGAATATTGATAAATTGATTCTAAAAATTGTACAAAAATATACAATTTTTTCTGTGGTTAGATTTTTTTATTTATGATTATATGAAGAGTCAAAAGCCCCAGAACAGCCTACACAATACTGAAGAACAGTCACAATACTTAAGATTTACTATAAAAGCTACAGTAATCCGGAGAGTGTGGCATTGGATACATGGATGTACACATAGATAGAAGGTCTGTCTGGAAAAAGTGCAACCATTGTTAATACAACAAGGACAATTTGTGCAACATCGATGTAATCTGGCAGTCAAGGAGAGTGCATTGGAATGCACATGAATGAACAGTGACAGTTTCACTGTACTTGTCAGTGGGGGTGGCAGACACCACTGAGTGAGCATGTGTACTGTGTGGCCATCACATTCAAAATGACTGAGCAAGCAGAGTAACAAATCTGCATCAAATTGTGCGTAAAGCTTGAACACTCCTCTGTGGAAACTGATCAGATGATTCAGAAGGCTGCAGCTATGGGCAACTGGTGGTTGGCAGCTTCCTCACCACAACGTATCTGCTCACATACCATGTCTGCTGCAGTTTGGCAAAACGGTGAATCACCCAAGTGACTCAGCATCCCTATAGCCCAGATTTGGTGCCCTGAAACTTCTGGCTTTTCCCAAAACTCAAATCACCTTTGAAAGGGAAGAGATTCTATAGTCCATGAGATTCAGGAAAATATGAAGGGGCAGCTAATGGCAATTGGGACAACTGTATGAGGTCCCAAGGTGCCTACTTTGAAGTCGTCATTTTCCCATGTACAATGTTTATTGTGGTGTGCATCTTCTTCAGTAAATGTCTCTATTTTTCAAATTATATGGCTGGATGGATACCTTCTGTACAGACCCTGTATTTCTCTAATTTTGTAAATGTTTAAATGTTTGAAGGCCTTCATAAGGAAAAGGGTTATTTGTTTGTTTGTTTTATGCTACAGACTGGTTCCTGAGAGCCTTCCTCAACTGCCCTTTTCTCCATGTCTTCTGCCTTCCCCTAATAACCACAGACTTCATCCATACTCCACGCTTCATCAGTTTTACTGATTTCCTGTTTTCCAAATCAGTAATTTTTGCTTTAGCTATTATAATCTTATCCCTAATGTTTGCCTTGAAAAATACAGTTTACTTTTCTAGCTCTTATTCAGATTTTTGGTTCAGTACTTAATTTATTTTGGACCCTGTTTTCATTGCTTACATGGCTGAAGCCATGAGTGCTGTGTGAGCTCCAGGGCAGGTGCTCCCTGAACTTTTGAATAGATGATGTATTGTCTTTATTTAATACATTTTATTTTCACTTTGAATTTGAAGTGTTTAAGAGAAAAATATACAATTTTTCTGTGGTTAGATTTTTCTATTTATGATTATTAACTTATAATTCTACTGCAGTATATCCATATATTATGGTCTGTTCTTCATGCACTCATGGAGATATTTAGCAATTACTTGTGTCGTTGGGGTAGCCTTGGTTTCTGTAAATTTTCCATGGGGGCTCGAACAGGAGGTGTATACTCTTTTAGTTATAGAGTTTGGTGTATCTGTTAGCAAAAGTACTAGATTGGCCCCAAACTTCATTTTTTCCATACAATGGCTCTAGTAGTGCTCAGTTGTTTTTAACTTTGTTCAAAACAATTTTGTTAGATTGTATTGTGACAGCTGTCATATCAGCATATATTTTTAAAAAACATCAAAATTTGTGAATTTTTGTGCAGCCATTTTAATATTGAAGATGGAAAAGGATATGGGACATTTTCAGCCTATTATGTTTAGTATTTCAAGATAGGCAAAAATAGGATTGGAACACAAAAAAAGAAAGGTCTGTGCAGCATGTGGAGAAGGTGGGTGCCAAATAACTCTTTGCTGTGGGCCAGTCTTATGCATTGGGAAATGTTTAGCCGCACCCCTGGCCTCTACCCACATGAAGCCAATAGCAGGAGATAGCTGACGTATTGATCCAAATCAATAAAGTTACTGGTGAAAATGAAAAATGTGTCTTTTATGGGAAAACATAACAGACTTTTTGGCCAACCCTATATATCAATTATTTTATTAAATTGTCTCGATAATTTATTTTACTGTGTAGTTGATCTGTCACAAGCTGACAGAGCCAAGTTAAAAATCTACCATTAATACTGTTCCTGTCCATTCCTTCTTGGTTTTTGCAGTGTTTTTATCTTTTATTATAAATGAACACATTTATTTCAGCTCTTCCCTCATTGTAAATTGTATACCTCATACTTATAAAATGAACCTCCATCTTGTTTAACACTTGCTTTGGATTTAACTTTGTGATATTAATACTTTGACTTCATATTTCTTTTTGTTATTGTCTACTATGTCTTATTTTTTAATTCAATCTGAATCTTTTAGCTCTGGGTGTTTCTTGTACATACAACATATTGTTTGGTTCTGTTTCTCTTTAATCAAATCTGATAATCTTTGTGTGAATATACCTCATTTACATTTGATGTCAGACAAATACATTTGGTTTTAATGATTCCATCCAATTTTAGGTTTTATTTTTTTGTTCAAATGCTTTGTCTTTTGTCTTCTCGTATGTGGCTTTTCTTGCTGTTGCTTTGGCTAAGTATATGTGACAGACACTTTCCTTCTCATAATTTGGAAATGGAAACATTTATAAGTTTATATATTTTACCTAACCACAAACTCTTGATGTAGCAGTTTTAGATAGTATTTGTTGATGTCCCTTATGAACGATTAGATAATTAGCACACTACCCATTCTCTTACCTCTTTTCTCTTTATCACTTTCTGATTTTATCAGTTGTAATGTTATTTTTAGTTCTAACAATTCCCTTTATAATGTGTAAATAATATACTTACACTGCCATTTTTTGATTTATTCACCTTGATATTCAATAAATTTATTACTGATTTGGCACTAAGAAAGGTAAAAAAATAAATACATTAAATTTTCTCCCAATTTTGGTTTTATTGTTTTCATAGTTATAATTTATCAATATGACATTTCCGTTCTCTAATTAAGAACCCTATAGTAATTTTGTTGTTACACATTTACATTAACCCATATATGCTATGATCTCTCAGGTCACCATTCCTAACTTGGGCAGAATATTTTGTCTTTTTCTTTTTGCAAGAAAGGTTTACTATTTTATTTTCATGCTTCATTCATTTGTTTGTTTTTAAAGCTGTCTGCCTATTATTTGAGAATGTCTACCTATTGACTTTATATTTGAATAATTACTCAGTTTGGCATAAGGCATAATATTTGGGGGTTGCACAATTCTTTTATTCACTCTTTGTAGACTATTGCTGGGTTTCCAATGGCATTGGATGTGGTTGTGGATCAGTGTGTGGCCAGTCTGATCTGCCCCTCCCACCTCTACCACATATTGAGAATGATTTTTCTCCCTGGAAAACTCTTCCATTACTTTTAAAAGACATTTTATGAACTTATCTAAGACATGTTTTAATATATATCATCATTCATGATATTTTCCTGAAATATTATATAATATTTTTCTACAGATTCAGTTCTTACTAGTTTCTGAACATTTTTCTTTTGTTTTGCCTTTGCATATCTTTCCCATTTTGCATGTTGCTTTCCTTACTTCAGTGACACAAATTATCTTTGCTTTGGTATATTATTTGCTTCCCACTTACTTTGACCTTCTTCTTTTCCTCTACATTCATCGTGATTATCTAAAAACGTCTTTCTTTGTTAGTTATGTGATTATCACCCAAGTCCATAGTTGCTAAATCTAGTCATTTTTTTCTGTTTGGTTTAATTTTGCTTCTCAACTTATTTCTTAGCTCTGCAGTTTTCCTCCTCATTCAATTTCATTGTTTAGCATCTCCTCTTTAAGGCTATCTGCTTTCACCAGGTTTATGTTCTCATTATGTTCTTCCACAACATAAAAACTTTCTTTTCTTCAATTACGCTTCTTCCTAGGTAAGATTTGTTGTTTGAGGCATATATTACTAGTGGCCTACTTAATATCCATTCTTTTCTATTTTCTCATTTCCAGACCACTCATACCATTAAAAGCAGTAATTTATCCAATTAAAAGGCAACATTTCCAAACTCATAGCTTGTGTTGGCTAACACCTTTCATCATACTTTCCCTCCCCTCATGGGGACATTTAAATTAAATATGCCCATATTTTTTCCTTGTGCAGATGCAACTTTTGTGCATTGGTTCATCTTTCTCTGTTTGAGGATCTTAGCATAATTTTAAAAACCTTTTTTATTTATGTTTCTTGCATAAGCTCTCTCTCTGTCTCTTTGTCTTTGTGTGTGTGCCTGTGTGTGTTGGAGGTTTGGACTCTCTCTCTCCCTCTATTATTTTCTGTTGCATATTTTCAAATGTATGTCATAAAGCTCTGTCCTTTTCTTTGAAAGGTATTTTGGCTAGTTTGGTCCTATTTGTTATTTTATCATTAGGGTTGGGAAAAGGGGCAGTTTCAGATGTTTTTATTCTACCATCTTAACTGAGAAGTCTGTACAAGTACTTTAAATAAATTTTAATCAAAGTAATACAAACAAATGATCACAAATCAAATCATGCAAAAATATTGTGATAAGAAATGACTGAACTCAGCTTCACTGTGGCTTAACCCCACCCTTACTCCCAAGATACATTTTTCTTTGTAAATGGAGGAAAAATGTATATACTGTGAAATGTATACATCTTAAGTTTAAAGTTTGATTAGTTGTGACAATAGCACATACCACTGTGACCCCATCTATTAAAATATAGAATGTTTTTATCTCCTAAGTAAAATCCCTTAAGCAACTTCCCAGTTAATCCCCACATTTCTCCTCTTTCCCAGAGGCAAGCCCTGTGTGGCATTCTTTCACCATAGATTAGCTCGTTTATCGTAGAACTCTATATAAATTGAACCATACAGTCTGTACTCTTTTACGTCTGGATGCTTTTATTCAGTGTAAAGCTTTAAGAGTTTTTTCATGTTGTAGCATGTTTTAGTGGATTGTTCCTTTTTACTGCTGAAGAGTATTTCATGGTCTGTTTATATCACACTCTGTTGACCCATCCTGATGATGGACATCTCGGTTGTTTCCAGTTTGGAGCTATTATGAAGAAAACCGCTATGGACGTCATAGTACATATCTTTTTATGTATATATGTTTTCATTTCTCTTGAGTAATTAAGTAAAAGTGAAATTTCTGGATCTTAGAGTAGTACTATTAACTTCATGAGAAACTACTAGAACAATTTCCAAATTAGTTACACTATTTTACACTACCTCCAGTGATACATGAAAGTTTAGATTGCATCACATCCTCAGCATTTGGTGTTGTCTTTTCATATTTGCCATTTTAATGATGTTGTGGTGTATACATTGCGATTTGCATTTGCACTGCCTAGATGACTGGTGATTGATATTAAGCATATTTTCATGTGCTCATTTACTATTTTTAAATATTCCTTTATAAAATGCCTGTTCAATGTTTTTGGTGATTTTTATTAGTTTTTTTTTCTTTTTATTACTGAGCTGCACAAATTGTGTATATATGCTGGACACAGTGTTTTATCAGATACAGGTATTGCAAACATTTTCTCCCAGCCTGAGGCTCACATATGTTTTGTTAATGATGTCTTTTGATGAGCAGAACACTTAAATTTTGATGAAGTCAAAGTCTATATTTTCTTTTTTATTATATGGATAGAGATTACTAGCTAATCAATCATTACCTGACTCAAGCTCATGAAGATATTTTTCTATGTTTTCTTCATAAAGCTTTTTGCTTTTATAATTCAGTCTGTAATTCATTTCAATTTAATTTTGTGTAGGGTGTAAGAAATGAATCTAGGTTCATTTTTGTTTTTACATAGCTAGTCAGTTCTAGTAGTGCTGTTTGTCGAAATACTTTTCTGACTTCATCACCACCAAACTCATATTACAAGAAATGTTAAAGGGACTTCTTTAAGAAGAAGAAGAAAAGATCAAAAATATGAATAACTAAAATGACAATGACTACATACCTACCAATAATGTCCTAATCAAAAGACATAGGGTCGCTGAATGGAAAAGAAAATAAGACCCATAGACATATGCTGTCTATAAGAGACCCACTTCGTGTTGAAGGGTACACACAGACTGAAAGTAAATGGATAGGAAAAAGATATTTTATGCAAAAGGAAATGAAAGAAAAGCTCAGGTAGCAATACCTACATCAGAAAAAATACACTTTAAAACAAACACTATAGCAAGAAACAAAAAGGACATTTCATATATAATATGATATTCTCTACCTTTTCATATATAATATGAAATTCTCTACCAAAATTCTCTACTTTTTCCTGATGATATTACCTGGAACCTGGCATAATGATAAAATAAGCTATCATTATTAGTTGCAAGCTGAAGAAATTGACTATCATGACCAGGAAGGGAATCTTTTAGAATGAACTTGGATAGTGCACAAATTCGATAAGAATTATAGAATGAGGCTCAAGATACAAGCAGACCCACTCAAACAGGAAGTTTTACCACTTTATTTTAACAGGAATAGACCCTCTTTCACCTCTTGATATGATTGCAGGCACCCTTAGTGATTTGTATCTGCCCCTTCATCTTTATATTATTCACTCCCGGATATGAGGGTCCAGTGGCTCAGTGTAGGCACTAGCCCCAATGGCCTCTAAGGCAGGACTTACCCATCTGTCATCCGTAGTTGAAGGCAGCAATAGAGTCCCACCAAAAGTGCACACAGTAGGGAATAATTCCTAAAAAGGAAGCAGTTTGGATGATGTACAGGCAAGAGAAAGCAAACACACAAATCTAAATAATAACATGTTTCTACAATATCTCAAAATTCTCAAAATGTATACACAGGGTTCCACAGAAGTAACGCCTGCTTGAGTGTGGTTGGTGAGGTAATAATATGGATGTAATAATTTATAGTTTTAATTTGAACATTTCATCTAAAACGTCACATGGTGTGCTTGAGTGCGATATTACGTTACAGATCACATGCTTATGATTTTGTAATAAAAGATTTTGTAATGAAAAGGGGCAATATTTGTGCTGGGCCCTGTATTTCAGCCTATGATTGGTTTGGCAGTTATTCTTGGAAACACGCCTGGTTTGTTTGTTTCTCCAACTCCATTTTTTAAATAAACTCCTCCACTGTTTTCTATTAGTCAGTGGTTATCAATTTCTGTTTATTATATGAAAGAAATTTCAGTTATTTATAAATCATTTCATAAATCCTATTTATTTATTAAGATATTGGCATTGTGGAATAAGTTTTAGTTTTTGTTGCTCTTGCCTCCCACAGAAACATTCTGTGCTTTTATTTTTTTTAAAGTAAATATTTAGAATTTTTTCATATACTATTAAAATGGTACTGATCACTAAAACATTATACAGCAGGTATCAAAGTTTTGCTATTTATTTAAATATACAAATGCAAAATTAAAAGTTCAATAAGATGATCTGTTATTTCACTATTAAATAAAATTTTAAAATTGGCTGATATTCTTTATTATGTTAAAGATGTATTTTTAATGAGTACTGCTTTAAAAACAAGCTTTAATTGAATTCAAAGACATCATCTTTTAAATTTTATCTATTTGATAAATATTATATGAATAGACTTCCTAAAATGGAATAATTCTTGCAACCATAATTTATATTATCAGCATACATTTAAATATAGTCACTGTTATTACTGCATAAATATCTGCCTGTTGAATTTTTTTAATTTTATTTATTGATTTGAGAGAGAGAGAGATGGAGACATTGATTTGTTGTTCCACTTATCTATGCTTTCATTGGTGGATTCTTGTATGTGCCCTGACTGGGGATGGAACCCATGACCATGGCATTTCGGAAAGACACACTAACCACCTGAGCCACCTGGCCAGGGCTTTACCTGTTGGATTTTTATCTTTAAGAGTTTTAAAGGGAACACATGAAACCTTTATTTGAGATTCTTCCTATATCTGCTAGAAACAAGAATAAGATTTTTAGGAATACATAAATCTTCTACAATATTAACATATATTACAGCTTCTACTTTTATATTACTAAAATATTTATCTTGAAACTATTTCCCACTTTCTAAAGACATCTAATTTATTGAAGAAGCCAAGCCTTTTATCTTACAAAAACCTTTAAAGCACTACCCTAATTTTTGCATTATTTTTATTTTCTGTATGCCTTTTTCATATCAGTTTTTGACTATTATATTTGTGTAATATGCAGAAAATTTATTTAATATTTTTCCTGAAAACTTGTAAATATACTCCATTATTTACTTTAAAAGAATAAAGAAAAAGGCAAGTTTTTGTTTTTTTCCCCTCATCTGCCAAAGGAATTTCTCAATTAATTTAATAAAAAGTTTTTCCCTAGGAAAAACTAAAATTGATGCAAGTAATATGAAATTACTAACAGACTTACTATTTAATTTTTCCCTAAATTTAAAGTTATTATGGATTTATTTGAATTTCTTTTACACTCTCCCATTTTCTTTGATTTCTGTCCCCCTTCCCTTCATCTCTCTGGAACAGTGAAACTTTCTTATAAAAGTAAAGTCCTGTAGTTTCAAATTTCCCATCTTTAAACTATATTAGGCAATTTATGGAGTCAATTTTTGAAGCCAATTGCAATAGTACATTTAAGATTCTTGGATGAGGAAGCCCATAAATAAGATTTTCCTGTTCAAATATAGAATGTCTCCTGCACATACGAAGAGAAATGTAAGCTACTATGTAAAGGATGTTCATTCTTTTGGTACTTACTTCTTGAAAGTCTGCTTTAAATCCCTTTCTAAATATATAAAGCAAGGAATTTTCCTTATATTTGTATCAATACCTTTTAGTGACTTTATCACTAAGTTGATATTTTTGAAGTTTTACTGAAGAATTTTTGAGGTTTGATTCTCTTAGTGTTTCAAAAGAATGTACACCTGGTTATCTTCTGTTCCCTGGATTTATTTATTTATTTTTCATTTAAAAACATAGTCTTGAAAATTTCGACCTTTTTTCATGTAATGATTTTTACGATGACCTTGGAATTGATGTAAAAACAGGCCTTAGAACCACAGCCTTAGTATTTCTCTCCTTTTTCTCTCTCCAGCCTAAAACTGGCTCTGCAGTTTCCAGTTGCTTAACGCTCCATTTTTATGACCTTGTTTCAGACTGGTTTCCCCCCAGCGAGGTACCTACTCAGCCTTCTCAGCAACCCTCATGCCACAGTAAATCTCTCTTTAGATAGACACACTTTTATACAGAACCAGACTGGACAAATCATCTTCTTCACTCCCAGCTCAGACACTATATTCACCCCCTCCACAGTTTCTGAAATAAATTCCAACTGTGTGTTCCAAGATAGCAACTACCCCTCTCATACCTGACAACTTCCCTGGCCTGGGGTTTCTACTCCTGTGAAACAAACGGGATTTCTAGTTAGTCCTACATACCGAGTCCAGTCACCGTCATTATCGTCATTGTCCATCACTGACAGCCACACTCTCGCCTCCAAATTTCCGTGTCTGTCCCTTCACCTAGAAGATAACTTTTCTTTTTTCTCTAACAAAATGCTTATAAAAACATATTCGCTTTACACTGTCTTTACTGGCTAAATTCCTTTGTATATATTTTCTAACTGCCTTAATGATTCTGATATAAAACTCTTTCATAGAACCGTAATTAGTTTACATTTGCTTTCAGGTGGCTCCTTATATATGCATTTCCATAATTATATTTTTAAGTTGATGAACGAGAGTTCACCTGTCATTTTGTACCTATGGCTTGTTATTAAAATTTTTTTTTAAATCCAGTATTCTTTCTCAAGGCCTATGGTCTTATGCACTGTATTCTATAGCTATTTCCTAAGTTGGCTCTTTTCAATGGTTTGTGTAGACAAACATACACGCTGCCCTAACAAATTGGAATTCCAATTTAAAAAAAATGAAAAATTGAAGTAAACAAGCCCTTAGGAGTCAAAAATATTAACACTATGAGTGATTTCCTAGGGGAGCCACATTAAAAAAAAAAACACATAGTTTAGGGCTGAATGTCTGATAGCATGATTAATGAAGCAAGTGTAATCTGTCTTAAATATATTTACACTTATGTGAAATGTAAGCTTGGACCATGTAGAGTCCATAAGTTAAATAGCAAAAGAAGATTCCAAGATGAAATCATTTTATTACATAGGAACGCTTAATTTGTCAACTTCGAAATCCCAGGACGCTGTCTTTTTATTTTCCGGAATCCATTTGCTTGTTTTGGTGTTTAGCCCAATGCAAGATATCTCAGGAGATCATATTTTACAAGTGAATGCAAACATATGAAGCAACTTGATGGTTTAGAGTTTATATTTAAACAAGTTTGCATTATCCTGGTTTAATTATGTTACCCATAATGTAGACAAGTCATATTTTTATTAAAAGGGGAAGAAAAGCTGATCTCAGAAGCACAGAAACTAGAACTGAAGGGTCACATGAATCTATAGAATCAGCTTTGCTAATTCCATACAGATGTGCTAGTGCATTCCTGTAAATTTTCAGACTGAAAAGGAAATGTTAGTTACACCCTTCCTCTCTACAGCCTAGGGTAAAATATTTCACATATTGTACATATGTTTTACTAACAAAAAAAGGCAAAAATTAAGAAGTGGTCATATTGGGCTTGGCATTTTACTGTAAATGTAAAAACTGTATCTAAAACCTATACATAATTCTTTTTCAGATATCAATCCCCATATTTCAAAGTATAAAAGTGTGTTTTGTATTTTAAACTGTGATTAAGGGAAAGTTTACTGAGAAAATTCATATGCATTTCTAACACACTAAATAATATAGTTTTCATGTGGATATGTTTACTTTTGGAGACAAGGATATAAACCTCCCCAGGAGGAATTACACAGTGACTGAGAAGACACCCACCACATTACCTAGAATCCTTGACTGACATTTCTGTGTTCTCCAAACTAATACATTCAAATGGCTTTTTAGTTAAAAGGCCCATCAACCGATGCACCGGTGAACCAGTGGCTTCTGGTCAGGCACTGAAGAAAGTTTTAGTACCATTGTGGTTTTGCTGTGAAGGGGGATTTAGCAATCATCTAGTCCAGGAGAGGTAAATGGCATAGCATGGATGCTGACCCTTTCCCTCTTCCAATCTTCCTTCCCACAGAGCCTGAGCTTGAATATTTCTCAATCCAGCACTACGGGCAGCCATCACTATTCAAACAGAAATGACACGTGATAAAGACTGTTTATTTGCTCTGATTTAGCGTAGCATTCTCATTTTCTAAAGAGTAAACTGAGGCTCAGAAAGCCTAAGAGACCAGTCAGAAATCACTTGACTAAGTGGCAAAAACAGAATTTGAGTCTCTGAATTTTGTCCTGAACACTTACATTTTGACCGCTCTCCAGTGGAAAGATAGGGAATTTTCCTTATAATTATTCATTTATCAACTAATATCTAAAGGCATCTGGAACCAGACACCCTCTGTTAAATACCATGCTGTGGGGAAAATGATCAGGCTAGTGTCTGAGCCATAACTAGAAGTGTCCTGCTATCAGCAATAGTTTTCAAGGAGCGTAGCGCCAGGGAAGTCATGCCTTCCCCGAGCCAGGGTTAAAACAGTTCAGAGACATGTGATGGCAAGTGTTGGAAGAGGATAAATGAAAGGGATGTTATAGGGTCCTGTTTTAGGACCTGCACAAGGGTCTTTGTTTGGACCTAAATGTCTAAGATAATGCAGCAAGAGCTAAGAGGGAAGCTGTTATTTAGTTTGTGAGAATTTGTCAACAAGAAGCAGAGATTTGCTTTGCATATATGTATGGATTTGAGAGACATTGAGACATTAGCAGTAAAGCCTTATAACAACATGTTGGGCAAGTTTAAAAATTTGGGATCAGCTAAAGCAAGTTAGTGTGGTAGTTAAACACTGCTTCTATACTCCAGACACACCTTGCCCGCCAACAGAATTCTCAGTCAGTAGCTGCCTGTCTGAAGGACCTGGCTGGAAGCTGGAGGACTCAGGAGTGTGACTCAGTGTCCTGCATCTGAACCTCTTGGGGAGAAAGATGCTGGCCAAGATTTGGGACTGGTTGGCTCCTCACAGCCAGTCCATGGCTCTTGTCAGAGACCATACTTTCCAGTTTGATATTTTGGAGGCCTTGATCTTCATAAAGAAGACTCATCTAGAAGGGCCTCATATGAATAGGACATATTCACAATCAAACTGAAGCCTGCTCTGGACTTGCAAGTTTGAAATGTTCTATTATTTGTCTTGGTTATGTCAAGAAGTTAAAGAGAAGGTGTAATACATTTTGTGACAGTGTGCACTAGTCTTCTATATTTACAGGAGTCAAGAAATTTGGAGGAAGGTGCTCCTTTGATGCGGCTTACCAATGGAGCTAGAAACACTGAGGAGATGCTAAAAAACCTTCAGGTATAAGTGGGACACGGAATCCGGCTCATAACTCTGCCCCCTCCTCCTTGAATCTGGATAGTACTGAATGCATCTACGTGACAGGCGTACTTTCCCCAGTTTTATATTTCTAAAAGCTTTGATGAGCACAACCAAGCAGGGCCAGATAATGGAATAAAGACAGATTCAAATATAGTACTATATCCCATCCTGCAAGAGAACTGGGAGTGTTGGTGGATGGTGACCATGAATGTGGCGACCCTAGGGGCCAAAAGAAAATATTGCAGTATTCTTAACTAGCACAGAACTGTGGTAAAATATACCATATTTTTCACAGCAGGCTTTAAGAGAAAGATAATGGTTGTACTTGAAGCAAATAACCAAATTTATTTTGCTTAAACTTCTAAATTAACTTCTTTAGGGGTGCAAATTTGAATCAGCGTATGGAACACCATCTGGAATATTTATGGGGGATGGAATGAGAGAGGCTGAGAGAGATACAGAGATGTGACCAGTACTTCAGACGGTAGAGCTTTGGGGAAAATGGGGCATCGTATTGTTATGGTCCTGGCAGAAAACAGACAGTACACTCAAAGTAGGGTAATTGGAAGAGAGTTTAATAAAAGGCTTATTAATCAAGATGTAGGCAGCATGTAGGGAAACCACAAGGGATAGTCCAGAATCCCTACATTATTTTTTTTAAAGGCATCACTATCACTCCTACATCTGAAGGGAAGGACTGGTTTTCAGAACCTGGAGGCAGTGAGCCCCTTGATGAAAGGGCTGCCTAAAAGGGGTGCAGCCTTCTGTCTGCAGAAGGATGTGGGATACAGACAACCCAGAGCTGTCTGCAGGGCAGGGGCTGGGGGAACTCCATCTCTTAATCCGCTCTCGCCTCTGTGGGACCTTCCACTGACCACCAGGCAAAGAGCCCAATGATGGAGGCAACACAGGTCAACATTGTAAGGCACAGAACAGGGTAGAGAAAGGCGGAGGTAGGACCTGAAGGGGAAATAGAAGACATTCAGCACTAATCTTTGAGGAGGATGCTTAGAAAGTTTTGCTATTTAAAGCACTGTTCTGTCTCTCCATGAAAATATTAGTAAAATTCAACCTTACTAATCAGGGCTTCCTGGAATTAGGGTGTGTGTGTGTGTGTGTGTGTGTGTGTGTGTGTGTGTGTGTGTGTTTGGTGAAGAGTTTTGAGTTTAACTTCGAGGCAGGTGACACTTGAGGTTTAGTCAAAAAAAATCAGTTGAATTTGGTTATCCTTAATTGAAAGATGTTTAGCCAGCAGTGTTTCTTTGTAAGAAATAAGAGGGGACCATTCTCCTTTTGACTTAACCTTAAAGAAATTCAGTATAATAAAACAAATTCTAGAACTCTATTCCCATCATTGGTAAAATTAAGACAAAGCATTGATTGGGGCTTATGAGCTGCAAGGGTTCTTGGGCTTGTGACTAGAGTGCTTTCACAGACAAGTTCCAGCATGTAAACTAGTATATTTCACAGAATAGGTACTCAGTTTTTTGGACTGAAACAAACTGTATAAATGAATAAATAGATTGAGAGGTTCTTGATTCAAGCTAGTGGCTGCCTATGACAGGATAAGCCAGGGGAAGTAACATGCCCCTCTCTAGACGCAAAACATTTCCCTTGTTTTGATTTTGCCTTCTTATCTTTCCTCTTCTACTACACAGAGAGAGGGAAGGGAGCAGGCACAGAGGCCTGTGATGCTTAGCCACCAAAACTCCAGCCAGACACAGACAGGAGATAGGCAGCTGTTATGGAACTGTGTAAGTCTGGGACACGAGGCTTGTTGCTGGGAAGGCTGTCTGGCTTTCCCCTCCTAGCTGCACAAAGACCTTAGCAACCTACCAGCCTCCTGCTGAAAAATAGCACTCTTGCCAACTTGCTATCTGCATTTAAGGGAAGGAGCCTTTCCACCACACATGGGGTGGACAGCAAAGGAGAACCATTCATGAAGACTTTGTGGTGGAGTCTGATTTTACTTCCCATGGCATTAGACTACACTCTGAATATTCTGCAACATAGACAGTGTGTCTGAATATATTGACAGTTTATCTTTCTTTAGAAGTGTATCCAATGACACATTTCCTTAACCACCCAGTGCTCATCTATGAACCACAGTGAATCTTTGAACATACTTGGGCTATAGCTTTCCCCCTACTCCTGTTTCTTCCTGCCATTGCTTTTTCATCATCGATACAGATGTCTCTATATTTTTGCCAATTTGTTTGATGGTGTATAAAATACTGATTTAAACACTTAAGAATTCATTCTCCTGTTGTATATGTGTCAAATGCTTTATGAAGCAATAAATCAACCTAGGCGAACATACTGTACAATCTACAAACATCCTTACTCTTTCCCCGTGAACCATAAAGATTTCATACATCTTTGTCAAAGGACTAATGTTTCAAGTATGTTCAGAGTGCACTGTTGCCGGGACTAACCTACCAGATAATGTTACTCCTTGTATATTTTGTGGTAGCACTTACACTTCCTACCTTAGTGATTATTAGTGTTCAATTAGCTCATCTCTAGAAGTAGCTATACTCTTTTAAGTGCAAGTTGTAACTTATTTTAAGGAAACTTTAAAATGCATTATTAATGTTAGGGAAATGGATAAGTCAAAACTTTGTATAAATGTTTTTTAGTTTCATTAAGCTGTTCCATTTACATCAAAAGAAGTTGAGACCCTCATTATTAAGTTTTAATTTATTTCAGAATGATGTAACTTGGTAGAGACCATAAAATATTGTGTTTCCACAAACATAAGATGCTTAAATTTAAACATTTTAACATTTTTAATGCCAAGAGGCCTTCTATAATAAATATGCATATTTAATGTGGTAGGGGTTCTATTTTTTCCTGTTTTTTAAGATCAATAAAAGCTGTTTTAAAATTGTCAGTTACATTTTAAAATCAAGAAAATGAGTCATTTCATTTTTTTTAATGCATAAAACATACCAAGTACCAGGGAATTCTAATTTTTGGGTGATTGTGCACATCTCTGCAGTACTTTTCTTCCCTCTGTTTCTTACTGTCAGTATAACCAACAAACACTGAGGTTCACCACTCCCAGAATGTTACTGTTTGTTATTTTGTGATCAGATGGACACCTGAGTCCTGGGAAAGTGTTTCTTTCTCATACCTCACCTTATTTAGTCTTTCTCTCTAGGAGAAGGTATTAATTTTTAAAAGCCATCATCTCTGGTATCTATAAACTCAAGTTTTGAGGGAGAAACTGTAAGGGCCAGGAGGCCATAGGCAGTGAAGTTCTGTGCTGCTCTGAAGCATGCAGCAGAATGCAGAGCAGGTGACCTGCCCTATTCCAGATCCTCCATTATTTGTCTTTCCAGATAGTTCATTTCCTTTCCCACCAAGTTTGTAGGGAAACCGCCATGTGCCCATGTTCTCATTATGAGGGCAAGAGAAGCTAGATATGAGGACAATACTACAGAGAGAGAGCTTAAGGACACGAGGAGGCCCGTTGTAGCTATGTCCCGAGATGCTGGCTTCCCCTAGGAAGGTCCTTAGAACACCAGGAGGTAGCTGAGAATGGGTACTTTTGGGAAAGTACCCAAGGGAAATAAAATGTATTTCTGGGGACAGCATAATCTCTGGAGGATAACAACCCATTTTTATGCCTTCATATTTGTGCTGATTTTATTCACATCTCATCAGACCTCCTTGTGAAATGTGTGCTTGGACCCACATGTGGGGACTCTCATTCCCAAAATATTATCCCGTTTTAATCTTCACCAATTTTTTACCCACCTAGCCTGAAAAAGCAACAACTCTCCTCCAGGCTCCCCTGACTAGGGGACTCAGGCTACAGGCTTTCTCCATCATTTGCACAACTCCACTGCGTTCGTAGAAACTATAAAATGCTTCTCCCAATGTGACTCAGTCACAGGTGAGTTCACTCCATGTAGCTGACTTGGCTTTAAAAAATAACATAGAGATAGGACATTTCAGCTCTGACATCTAACGAGTTTGGAACCTGGCACTCCCATCGTCAAACAGATAAAATGCTGAACAAATCGAAAGCCAATGACTTTCCTTAACCCCATCAGAAAATCGAGGTCATAAGGCAAATCACCAGTGGGAAATCTAGAGAGACAAGGTGAATGCAGAAAATTACAGTCAAGGTCAGCTTCCCTAAAGCAGAAGCCTCAGGAGCCGTTAACCAGTAGGAACACTGCAGGGGTAATCCATCTGGATCTAATTAGTGTTTCTAGAATATATCACCCAACAACAGAACAATACACATTTTTCTCAAACTTACAGGGAACATTCTGATGAACTGGTGGAGGCTAAGCATGAAGTAACTCAAAAGAAAGAAACTCATGAGGGGTCAATCTTAGGTAGGTCCCCATACTTTGTGGTTTTTACCTCCATTATATTGTCAAAGTGAAAATCCAAGAAAAATCCCCTCATATATCTTGCAGGAGGAGGAGAAAAGCAGTCATTTTGAAATATGCTCAGAATGTTCTCCATAGCAAAGGACTACTATCCATAAGAAAGAACTTTATCAGATTCTTATCTGATCTGAGAAAGGACATTTAGCTAACCCAGCTCCGTCTAGTCCTCCTGTGTTAGCTCAAGAGGGGAAAAAAAAAGCCAAGAAACATTTCAAAAGATGACAGCACAACAATTTAGCCCATTCAAAGAATGAGATTTAATGATAAGATTAGAGAATTGCAATTCCATTTCCCACATCTTACCATCCCCTTAATAGAATTCAGAGCATCAAAACAGAACTGCAATGAGCTATGGATAAATCCACATAATAGTTGGAGATTTCAATGCCTCTTTCTCTCCAGCAACTAGAAAATCAGTTAAGAATATAGTTGAACAAAATAACACCATCAATTGACTGGATCTAAATGACATTTATAGAGTATGTCATCCAACAACAATGTAATACACACTTTCCTCAAACTTACATGGAGCATTTACCAATATAGACCAAATTTTGGGCCATAAGACACACTTTAACAAATGCAAAATAACATAAATAATCCAAGGTTTGATTTCAGACTGCAAAATAACCATATTAGATAGAAATCAAAAATAAAAGTTTGATAAATTGTCAACATGTTTGGAGATTAGACAACATGCTTCTAAATAATACATGAGTTGAAGAAATCTCAAGACAAATTTTAAAAGATTTTGAACTAAATAAAGAAGAAAATACAACATCAAAATTTGTGGGATATAGTAAAAGCAGCCCATAGGTAGAATAAAGGAGATGTGAAATCAATAATTAATGCTTCCACCTTAGGAAACTAGAAAAAGAAGAAAAACATAGAGCAAGCAGAAGAAAAGACAATAAAAATCGCAGCAGAAATCAGTAAAAGTAAAAACAGCAAGTCAATAAGGGAAAATCAATGAAACCAAAAGCTAGTTCTTTGAAAAGATCAACAAAATTGATAAACCCCTACCTAGGCTAAGAGAGCAAGAGAGAGAGAGGGAGAGAGGGAGAAGGACACAAATTAATAATATCATAAATGCTAGGGGCCATCCCTTTTGATCTTATGAACAGTAAAAAAATATTAAGAGTATATTATGAATAAATCTATGCCACAAATTCGAAAACTTAAAAAAAATGTTTCTAGTTCCTTGACACTAACTACCAGAACTCAAACATGCAGAAATAGATAATCTGAATAGGCCTATAGCTATTAAAGAAATTTAATCAATATTTAACAACCTTCTATAACACAAAGAACTAGGTCCACATGATTCCAAACTTATTTTACAAGGCCAGCATTACCAAAGTGGAACAAAAAAAAACTACAGAGCAATATGTCTCATGAACATAAATGCAAAAAAATGCTCAATAATATATTAGCAAACTGAATCAAATTATGTATAAAATGAACTATACACTATGACAAAATGAGATCTATTCCAGGTAGGTAAGACTGTTTTAACATTAAAAATCAGTGAATGTAATCCATCACATCAACAGACTATAAAAAGAATATCATCTGATTATAAGATTCATTTGACAAAATCCAACACCCATTCATCATAAAAACTCTCAGCAAACTAGAAAGGGAACTTTGTCAACTTGATAAAGAACATCTTTAAAAAATCTGCAGCTAATACGATCAAACGATGAAAAACTTGATGCTCTCTCCCTGTGAGCAGGAAAAATGCAGATGTCCCTCTCACCACTCCTTTTCAACATTGTACTGAAATAAGACAAGAAAAGAAAAGAAAAGGCATACATACCCAGAAGAAAAAAATAAACTTTGTTCACAAATGATATAATTGTCTAGAAAATCCCATAGAATCAGCAAAAAGCATCCTAAAACTACTAAGCAATGATAGCAAGTTCACATGATAAAAGGTTAGTACAGAACAGTCCATTGCTTTCTTATATACTGACGGTGCAATATTGGAATTTGAAATGAAATCCACAATACCATTCATTAGTATCAAGAAAGAAGAAATTTTTAGGTATAACTTTAACAAATATGTACATAATCTATGACTCTATGTATAAATCTATGAAGTACTAATAGAAGAAATTGAAGGGAAGTACATGAAGAGCTACTGTGTGTTTATAGATTGGAAGACTCATATTGTTAAGATGTCCATTTCCCCAACTTGATCTATAGATTATACAACACTCAATATGCCTACGAGCTATTTTGTGGATGTTGACAAACTGATTCTAAAGTTTAAACAGAAAGGCAAAAGATCCAGAACAGCCAGAACAATTCTGAAGATGTACAAAGCTTACACATTTCCCCTGAGAGCCGGCAGCAGTGGATAGGACCCTTGCTAAAAAGGGAGTGCAACCCACGTTTCTGCCAGAACACACCTCGCAGCAAATGGATGGGACACTCATTCTGGTCCTGACATATTTTTGGAGCCCTCCACCTGGCGGTTAAGCTGCCTGAACACACACAGTAACCTGTGGGACCCAGACAGGCAGAAGCCCAAGTTCTCAGGACACAAATGAGACAAGTAGGAAGGCAATAGCTGTCCCTGGGAGAGAAGAGATTGACAACAAATGGTTTCCTAAAAGCAAATTCTCAAGTCACAATTCAATGATCTAATTCTTACGAATGTGTTGTTTTTTTTTTTTCCTACCAATTTGAAAGGAGGGGCAGGCAGCATGAAATTTTACTTTTCTGTCCCTACAAGGCTCCACAAATAGAAATATAGGAGAACTGACTTTGATCACTCTTACCCTCCGCCTGTTTCTCCCGGTTTTCTCAGGATCCCCTCTGGAGACCCTGGAGCAAGGGGGGTTTTCCAGTCGGTCTCATCCTGGTTACCAGAAACTGTAGAGAAGAAGGAATTTTCCCTCAACCCTTTATAGTGAGTGCTTGGCTGAGACCCCTATATCTTTTACAAGGATCCCTTGTAAATGGATAAGCTTATCTAGGTTAAAAGTTTTCCACCGAGACCATGATAGTTCGAGATTATCTTTGGTAAAGTTAATTTACTCATTCAACCTTAAAACAAAATTTCATTTACCTGAGTCCTCACACTGAACCAAGTCCAGCTTAAAGCAAACCAGTCCGTCTCCAGACCCAGTTCTGTTTCCACGTCGGACCCAGTTTGGCCACGGCCCCAGGCCGGGACCCTAGTCAGAAACAGGTGTTTCCCCCTCAGACCCGATTTTGTTTTCCAGCCGGACACAGTCCTGCATCCAAGCAGAACCAGTCCAACTCCGGGTGGTTTATGAAAACAGTCTGAGAAAGGAATGTTCCAAGTCTAAAGGCTCACTATTGGAGCTAGGATCTGAGAGCAACATACCCACAACCTCCAGAGGCCGCGAGAAAGCAGCAGGCTCATGGGGCTTAACAGGTACCCACGTCTGGTTGCTCCTTGTTACTGGGAGCCACTGGGGGTCCCTTACACTTCCCTCTTCTGATGCCAGAACTGTTAAAAGATACACTACGATAAATTAATATTTGAAAAGTTTTGTTTGAGCAAAAATCAATTTGAATCAGGCAGCACCCAATTTAGCAGATAGTGCAAGCCTTTGAGGTGATGTACAAAAAGAGAGACTTTTATAGCTAGAAGAGAGCGGGAACAGGGAAGTTTTATGAGTCAGAAAAGCAGGTTGGTTATTGCCTAGTTACACTGAAAAGGGTGGAGGAACTACCAGACAAAACTAGTGCTGACCAGGTGATTCCTGGTTGGTTTAAGATTACATTTGTGAGAGAGCTAAAACTGGAAGTCTCAGTCTGGTGTGATGAGGCTTGGCGGAAGGGACTCTATTTGGGCCTGCTCGCTCTCTGTCTCAGAACCAAAGCTGCTGGAATAATGATTAAAGCTAAAATTTGAGCCCCTGCAGGCATGATCACACAGATTTTTAACACATTTTTATCCTCACAACAATCCACAAGAGGTAGGTATCATTATCATGCACTTTTTTGTGATCAGGAGACACAGGCGCAAAGAGGTTAGGTAATTGTCCGTGGTCAAAGGGCAATGGAGCCAGGGTTTGAGCGCCAAAGTCTTGCTCCAGAGCAAGAACAGTTAACTGCACCTGGAAAAACATCTCTGTGCACAGGCACAGGGTGTTCTAGGATATATACACTGCAATGGAATCGTTGGATTACAAGATATAAGCATTTTATCACTCTTAGAGTCATTGTACTGGCCAGTATCCTCACCAGCACTAAATGAATGTGATCGGCTCCAGTCTCTCTCCTTGGACACAGACTTTAGAGTCACAATATTGCGCGTGATCCAAACTGCTCAGCTGTACTTGCTAACCACCGGAATCCCAGAAGGTCGGTGCCTTCAGCTCTACTTAGCACATTGAATTTTGCTTTGTTTTAATTTTGTTTTATTATCTTTTATCAACATGACTACCCTTTACATTTTTCTCTTTTCTATTTAATCTTCATTGTAACGTGTTTGAGTAGAGAGTATTCTCAAAACAAGAACTTTAGCACCACCTGGACCTTCAGTTTTATTCATCTTCAATCATAAACTACCAAATGTTTCTTAAAACTCTTCTCCCTTTGTTCTGTTTACCAAGGATTCAACATATTTATTGATCACCCTTATGATGAACAAGACACTGTGGTAAATATAGGGCATACAAAAACAAATAAGGCAGATTTTTTTTCTCTCTGGAGAACTTACAAAGGAATTAGCCAAATAAACAACTAATTATAATGAAATGTGATAAGTGCTGGAATGGAAGTATAATCATATGCTATAAGAATATACATGACAAAGTATTTATTTTTGCTTTATGTGGGGCTTAGGGATGGTGACATATATGCTGGGAATTGAAAAATGAGTGCAATTTTCATAAGCTTTGAGGAGAAAGTGAAGGTATTTAGTGAAAGGGAGGAACATAAACAATTGCATTGCATATTCAAGAATCACCACATAGGGCAGTTCATATGGTGGATGAGGGGAATTGGGAAAAGAAATTACAGCAGATAAAGCTGAGAAGGTAAGTTGACCAAAGCTTTGGAAGTGGTTGCCCGGGCGGCAACTGAGAGGGGAGGAAGAAAGGGTCACAGCTCACTACCACCGCCCCAGTTCAGCTTTTACTGTTTTTTTCATAAGCCTGAATTTACATATCACTTTTTTCTTAAGCGATTCTTGAAATCGCTTGAAAACTTCTGTCAGTGTTTAGACAATGACTCCTTTTTTTCCAGCATAATGACTCCCTCCACTAAATTCCACTAAATAAGCATACCATGCACTATGCGAAGTTATATTTCAACATTACTGTTTCAAGCAGAGACACACATCTAAATTTATTTCATGTAAGTTTCTAGTAAAAAAAAATTACATGGAACAAATTTGAAATGCATGCTGTATTTGGGTGACTCCACATGTTTTTCTTTGCTTATGAATGTCAAGCAAAAGGAATAAAGAGGAAACATCTCCTCCACTCTTCATTCTTATTTATGTATACTATTTCCTTATGTCTTGAAGCACATACTTTTCTATCCAAAGACTCCAATCTCTTCTATTTATGTCAAAATCTTCCTTATGAGGTAGTTATTTTAGGGTTAAATTCTCAAGGGAAAGAGAAATTGTCAAACCCACATGATTCTGTTACTGAATGCCTGCCCAATATTCAAACACCTGACTTCCCACCACCTTTTTAAGAACGAAACTTCACCATCCCCTCCTCTAGCCATCATAAATCTTCCTCCTTTAGAAATATAATAAAACTTCATTATATTGCTTTATATGTACAAACAGTATTTGTTCATTTTCAATTTGATATTTTTATAAGTGTGATTTTATTATTTATTTGATATATTATTATCTGAGAAAAATGTTGACTATATTAGATTGGTACAGACACATCCCATATTTTTATATTTATCAGCTTTGTACTCAGTGGTATTATTTTTAGGAATAAGTTAGGTTCATTACAGAAAGAATAGATGCATTTGGAATCCGCATAAGACCTCATTATTGACGCCACAGCTAATAAAAAAAAATTTGCAATCTACTTCTATAGATTAACAAGGTTGTACCTGTTGTATCTGATTCCAAGCAAAGAATTTAATTCTTACCAGTTAAGCAAAAACAGATAATTTATTACAAAATAAAATTATCATATCAGTTATTTCAACACAGGATGTACCAAACCACCAATCTGGATAAGAGTGAGGACTTCTGGGGATCCCAGTAGCCAGAGGTGCAGGACCATCTTTTTATTTGTGCTGTCATTCCCATCTGCCTCATTCTTGTCTGTCTCTGCATCAGATTCAAATTCCAAGGAGAGCTATCTAATTGGCATGGACTGGTTATTTCCACACTTCTATGACAACTTTAAATGGGAGACAGAAGGATTTTTATTAACTATAAAAATAAGGAATGTGCTCAATATAGGGAAACAACAGATGCCCACCAGATTTTATCAGGAGCCTTTTAGTACATACACATCCACACACACACCTTTTCCTCTCCATATAAAATTTTTAAATGCCCTCAGTTGACATAATGACTGTCTCACACAGAAAGTGTTCTCAGCCCTGGAGAGTACACTAACCAAATGATAACCATTTATTTAGCTTCAAGCCTGGGTCTCTGGATTATGTATTATCCTTGTTCCTGCAGCTAGTCATAAAGCCTTACCAGCTATTTATAGCTTCTCTTCACAACCCTTTTTATGTGTTGTTGTTGTCTTTGTTGTTTTTCTAAACACCTTTTAAAGAGTGGTGGCCTTCTCGTGAACTTTCCACATGAGACATAATAATCATTACCCTTGGTCTATTTTGGCAGCTCCATTTGGACAAACCCTTAGCCAGTGCCTATACACTAGTATAGTAATGCTTTTCAGGTTATCTTTCTTTAAAGAAATAACAGATAAAAGAGGTGCAATTTAAAAGACTGCCCATTGGAAGAATTGTCTTTCTCCACTTTCTTCAGGACCACAAATAAGTAGGACTGTAATTCAATAGCATTCTATACTAACTGTTGGAGAAAAGCTTGGAGAGTCACCTGAAAACAAAGTAGTTTTTCATCCTCAATCATCCAGTCAAAAGGAATTGCCAGTAAATCTTTTGGTATGAGTTTAAGAAGGAGTGCATCTTTTAAGTGTTTGACACAACATAAATCTCTCAAATTTTCCCATGTGGCAGACTACTGGCTATTCACCAAAATTTTTATCCCTTTATTCTCCCTGGAATTATATCTCAGATATATCCAGCAGATTCCTTTGTAGTTAGGTGTGATCATGTGACTGTGTTCTAGTTAATGGAATGCAAGTGGAATTGGCTACAATTTTCAGATCAAGACATTTAAAAAAATCTCATGCTTCTTTGTGGTCTTCTCCCCCTGCTACTGTGTAGGTATGATCTAGAGATGGCAATGATCTAGAGAATGGCAGAAATTTAAGAGGCAAAATTCCTGGATCTCTGAACCACTATGTAAATGAATACCATCATCCAGGAATACCCATGTTGGACTGTCACATGAGCAAGAAATTCATTTCTATTGAGTTAAATGCCTGAAACTTGTGTGTATTTTGAGAAGTTAGTATTAGGCCCTTGCTCGAGGAACAATAATGTCTTACATTTGGCTCTTCCTACCATAATGGCCTTTACATCATGGGTCAGTGAGCCAGTGTAGGGATTATACCAGTGGCCATAGATGTCTATCCAAGTACACACCAATAAGCTGGAAAAATATTCATTGGATGGGTTTGTTGTTTCTTGGGCCTTGGGACTAAGTACTCCATTTTGGCTGTTGATCCCACCAGCGTCACTCTGTATGACCATGGTGATTTTATGGGTTTCTAGAACTTAGATTTGCTAGAATTAGGTAACCAATGCTATCTAAAAGGTTTTGGTAATTCTCTTCATTGTTTTTCACAGTGCATACTATTTTACATTTGTTTGGGGAGGATTGGGAGGAAGGACTGCAGAACCTGTGTAGGGCGTTACAGTAAAGCCTTCCTCCACGTGTGTGATTTTGACTTTATTCAAGGGCATTTAAGTGCGGGGAATTGCCTCCGAGGCAATGACTCTAGTGTGAATGGCTCAAGTTGGTGTCTAGATTATTATTGATTATACATATTTAGTAAAACCTTCCAAATTATCACTTATATTTCTATGGCTTCATGATTGGTAAACTTCAGCTAGAGGTCTCTGTGTGTCTGGCATTCTTGGGACTTGCATGATCGTGCTGAGCCTGTTGTTTGGTATAAAAACCAGGAAGGTTATTCCACTAGTATTCCACTTTGTAGTGGCCAGTATCCTTTTTTTTAAATCCTTACCAGAGGATATGTTTATTGATTTGGGAGAGAAGGAGGGAGGGGAGGAAGGAGAGAGAGACAGACAGAC
Source organism: Tonatia bakeri (assembly GCA_004024845.1). Classification (NCBI taxonomy): domain Eukaryota; kingdom Metazoa; phylum Chordata; class Mammalia; order Chiroptera; family Phyllostomidae; genus Tonatia; species Tonatia bakeri. Next base: position 96,598 of record PVIA01005220.1, read on the forward strand.
AGACATAAATAGAGAGAAACATCAATTAGTTGTCTCCTGTGCGTGCCCTGATGGGGTATCAAACCCATAAGATAGGTATGTGCCCTGACAAGATCAAACCCTTAACTTTTTAGTGTACTGGATGATGCTCCAACCAACTGAGCCATCTGACCAGGGCCTCTCCATTTTGATTCTTCATGTGTTTGCTCTTCTGGACATTAATTATTTTGAATTTATTCTCTGATAATAAGGATGCATACTGTACTTCTGCCACCATTTGGTGACACGTGCTCACCGGCCGGCAGTGAGCGTGAATGCTGCGGATGGCTCGTCGAAACACGAGAAATGAACATACACAGAAACAGGCAATTTTCTGTGGGGAAGCAGGGATGGAGTGGCCACTCTCTCAAGTGGGGAACACCCCATGTCCATTCCCAAGCAGATTTTTATTGAGAAAGAAGACTCAGTTTGTGGATTCACAGTCTGGCAGAAAGGATCAAAGGGAACAGGTAACTTACAAAGATGCTAACAGAACTCCTACTGTGATTCTGGGCAAAGATTGGAGTTTTAACATATGAAAGAACTACAGGTTCCAAAGGTTTCCTGTCTGTGCCTTCAAATTCCAAATTAATAACATCCTCCAGCAAACAGATCTCACAGGATCTTGCATATTCTATGTCCCAGGCCTGATTACCCTGGGGGTCTGCCGTCTCCGGTCTGAGCTGCCCCTTTGGCAGGCTTGGGCCTGGTGGTCAGGAGACAAAGACATTCAGGAGACTTGGATTTCTCACATCTATGTACAAAGACTCAGGCTTAGAGGGGGCAGGGGTTGATGTCGATCATCCCTTCATTTCCACAGCCCCATGAGTCTCATCCCAGCAGTCTTTTTGTGATCATGCCTGTCTTAGGTCTATTCTCTATCCTAGAGGATTGTTACCCCTCATTGGCTAACTGATCAAGCATTAAAGACCAGGCACAGGACAGGTAGCGTTCATGCCAGGGGAATACGTTTTTGTCTCCTTAGTGGCTCCTGGTCTGGAGGTCTCTCACTCAGCCTAAGTCACAGGGGGTCACAGCTTCCTGAGACCAGGCAGGGAGGTCCCCAACAATTTGGACTTGACAGTCCAGAGTTCTTCCTATTTCTATCCATATCATAAAACCCAATATGATGATTGACAGCTAAATGGGACTGCATATTTATCTCAGAGGATTTATATTAATCAACAAACAACAAGTGTTGGAGAGGATGTGGAGAAAAGGGAACTCTAGTGCACTGTTGGTGGAAATGCAGACTGGTGCAGCCACTGTGGAAAACAATATGGAATTTCCTCAGAAAACTAAAAATGTAACTGCCTTTTGACCCAGCAATTCCACTGCTAGGATTATATCCTAAGAACCCTGAAACATCAATCCAAAAGAACCTATGCACCCCAATGTTCACAGCAGCACAATTTACAATAGTGTTGGAAGCAACCTAGGTACCCATCAGTAAATGAATGGATCAAAAAACTATGGTACATTTACACAATGAAATTTTATGCAGCAAAAAGAAAGAAGGAGCTCCTACCCTTTGCTACAGCATGGATGGAACTGGAAAGCATTATGCTAAGCGAAATAAGCCAGGCGGTAAGGGACAGATACCATATGACCTCACCTTTAACTGGAACCTAGTCAACAACAGAAAAAAACAAGCAAAATATAAGCAAAGACATTGAAATTAAGAACAATCTAACAATAACTAGAGGGGAGTGGGGAGGGGACAATATGGGGAAGGGTTTTCAGGAACTACTGTAAAGGACATGTGGACAAAACCAAGGGCAGGTGGAAGCAAGGGAGGGAGGAGGGTTTGTCTGGGGTGGGGAGAAAATGCAGACTACTATAATTGAACAACAACAAAGCAATTTAAAATATAACAAAAAAATCTTTACTAAAAAAAGAGCATTCTCTAAATTCCTGTTCTGAAAGAGAAATTTCTGGTCCATACATGTGATTTTTTTCTAACAAGATGTAAAATAGATAAATAGATGAATAAATAAATACATAAATATAGGTATGTTCAGTACCTAATACTTATTAAAATATTCTTCAGAACACTTCTAAAAATTAAAATATAAAGTTACATTTCTCACATGGTTTTGAAATATAAGAAATTCATATACGCTAGAATAATTTAATATTTATTAAATATTTTTAACTGGATTATTCAGTTAAATACTACCAACAAAAAATATCTACTCTTCCGGTTCCCAGAAAGAAGTAGAACATTGGCCACCATGGAAAAGCCACATGTTGCTGATATGACTTGCTCATGTTTGTGCAACTTTTAAAAGTTCAATAATTTAAATCTTACCATCTCCAAATACTTAGGTAAAACCTTAATCTTCCAAGATACTATGAAGCCAGTACTCTGCCACTTACCTCCATGTACATGTGTGATCTATTATGATGCACAGGAAAACACAGACACATTTGGAGATTCAGTAAAAAGGTTTTAAGGTCATTTCCAGTGCCTCTATTTTTTTCAGTTAAGTAAGAAGTTTATCATTTGTTGATAGTTAAAGTGGGAAAGAATAATGAGCTTTAAGTTAGTGATAAAGGTTGAAACTTTACCATTAGCTTTAGGAAACTGGAAATGGAATGGGTGAATAAAATGACTACCAACTAGCAGTAACCTTCCCTTCTCACAGAGCTAAGAAATTATGATCTTTAAAAAAAATAGTGATCTTGACTACAATTGAGGCCAAACTGCTATGCTCCTGCTGCACTATTTTGCCTGACATGAGTACCTTTTGCTGCTGTTCGCATTTCTCCAGAGCTATTTAGTCAATAAAATGATGTTTTCTCCAGTTATTAAGATGGATTGACAATGGTTAAATCTGAATAAATATTCTTCTCCATTGACATTCCAGTGTTGAGTAATCAGAGAAAATAGTGAAGTGGTAGCTAAACCCCAGTGGTTGCAATACTGAAAGTAAAATGAGGTAGAACCCTTCCTTGGATCTCAGAGTGAATACATCTACTAATACAATATGAAAAATCAGGGGAGGGGGGAATGGAGACAACTGTACTTGAACAACAATAAAAAATAATTATCAAATGCACAGATTTTCTATTGAGATCTTCGAACTCTGAAGAAAGGTTTTAAAAAAATTAGCATAACTATAGAATTATGCATCCAGGAAAAAGTAAGATTATAAAAATGTGGCTTTTATTTGCAATCTATATTAGAATATTTGAAATTTCTATCTTTACAATAATTTTAATAGTTAATTACTAGGCTATGGAGCTTAGAAAACACATTAAGGAAATATTATCCCATCAACCATGTGTACTGTTCCTGTTCTTTTATAAGTAACAATCAATTTGGTTTGTTCATTCCAATATGCTTTAATTTCCTTTCAGCTTCACCTTGATAAAAGGAAATTACATGACTACACTGGCAGTAAAATAAAAGTAGTCTCAATATCTAAAAAAAAATATGAAAAAGCATAGATCCTGGGTGTTTTTCTCTAGCGATAAGTAAGAGTGGAAGAAATGGCATACCTTCATCAGAAACTAAAAGGAACAGTAGAAGGATTCATTGTCCTGGCATTGGAATTTTTCTATGGTTAAAACAACAGTTTCTCGGTTTTATGGAGCAAGCACTGTGAGGACTATGTATCTTACATTGGCACAACAATTTTATCATTTCTGGGTGGGAATTTGAAACTGTCATGCAATGTCACTTCACAAGAGATGAGCAGTCCTTGCTCTTTGGTGGAGACAATACTTGAAATAGAGAATCAACTTTTCCCCCCACTTAAACTGAACAGAATAAATTAATTGGAATGATTACCATTGTCTTTTCTCTTAAAAAACAATGTTAAGAGGGCCAAATTTGGCAGTAATCTCTGCAAAAGTCTCTTTAGATTCAACTCTAGGAAGCTCAGAGCTTTTATTAAAAACTCCACTGCTCACTGAGTCCCCTCAGAGTGATCAACCTAAGACGTGTAATATGAAACCTGTGTGAATTAACTTTCCCCAGCTGGGGCAAACCACAGTGTCTTTTAATGCACTAATGGTATCAAAATGCATAAACATCAGATGCAACTGCTCTCTCACACATTCAATACCAGTCCTGTATTATAATAAAGGAACTGTAATGCTGGGCCGTAGGGAAATCATAGCACATCCTTACATACTACTTGATGAGTTCATAAGGGCTTCTGTCAATCAAACCCTCTTCTCAGGTTTGAGTAATAGGATCATACCAAAGAGAAAGGCATAAATTAGGACTCCCCAATATTAATGACTAATGGATTTTCCCATTTTCCACTAAACACTTAAACCATTGCTCATTGGCTCATGGGGAATATTACTTTCCTTCTGGTCTCAAACAAAATAAAAATAATAAAAATACTTTAGGAAATGTATTTTCAGGATCTCTTCTTAACTCTTATCAACGTTCATGGTAAGTTATGTGACTACTGGACATTGAAAGACAAATGAAACTTGTAAACACCATTTTAAAAAATACAAACTTCCAGCTATGAGATTTGATCATAAAAAAGCCTTCACAATATTGTGATTCAAATATTTTATTCATAACTTCCTACCTTTCATTAATATTTTATATCAAAATGGAAAAATTAACACCTTATGCTTTTCCTGAGAATACATTTTTCTTAATTAAAAATTTTATAGAATTAAAATGTAAGACTTAAAAGGGACATATGGATACACAGTCTTTCAGACATTCAGCTTTTTCGCTTAGTCCTTATAGTCTACAAAATGTACAGGAGAGAAAATTGTTGTTTTAAAAACATGCAGAGTTATAGAATTTCTGTTGCTATAGTGTTTCTATAACAATTCTAAAGGGTAATGCCAAACACTTCCCATCTCATCTCCTTAAATGAAATGAATCCAGAATTCCAGCAGTCTTAATTCATTTTATAAATTCTACCACAGACATTTTAAGTTAATTCATCACCATTAACATCCTTTCCTGTCTATATCTTTTAAGCTAAGCATATTGAAAAATTGACAACTCTAAAAAATATTCACCCAGATTAGATACATTGGTGAATATACTTAATTCCAAGAAGCTGTATCAGGGTTGTCAATGAAAGTAGCACAGCTACCTCGTATAATAGAATTTGGTGACATGTTCACAAAAATTTCATGTTCTTAAGTTGCACAATAATTTTCCTACTCAGACCTCAGAGAAAACACAACCACTACAACTGTTCCTTTCTACTTCCATTGTAGAGGAATTCTCAGAGAAGACAGGTTTCAACATCATTGCCATTTCAATTCAAGTGTGCATTACTCTTTTGAAATAAGGTATAGTTTCAAACTTCGATTTTAAACAAAAATTGCAAAATTGAAATGTACAGTCAGCCAGAAACTGACAAATGTAGATTTCAGGTTTTCAAAAAAGCAAGAGAAAACAGGGAAATTTCTTGCCAAAAAATTAGACTGAATGTTTATCTGTAAAGCTTACTATATATACCCCCTGGTTGTGGCAGGATGTCCTAATTCTCACTGGGCCAGGCAAGCTCCATTCTTTTCAACGGTGGTAGATTTTTATTTCTTTAGTATCAAATGACAAAGTGCAGTTTCAATGTGTAATAGTACTGTCTTCTGTATTCAACAATATTTCTTCTTCATCAGTTTGCTTGGTTATTCTGGCTTGTTTAAAAAAAAAATTAAGGCATTTTAAGGCATTGCGTTAGTATAGAAATAAAAGTTGAAGGTTGTAGGACCAGGAATGAGATTCTAAGAAACAAAACTGAAGAATATCTTACTGTCTATAGAGTATGTCTACTAATGGAGGGGAAAATATTAATAGAAAAACCCTCAAGTTTATACATCATTCACTCATTCAGAGACTATTTATTGCTTACTGGGTACTAGATAGCCTGACATAGGAGAGCACATAGTTGACTGCCTTGGGGATACAGACATAGAGCAATTGCAACTCCTTGACAACAGACTTTGTAGAGCTGTCTACACAGTCCTAAGGTTTGAGCAGCTGAGAGGTTTCTGGCAGAGGCAATAGTTAGAAGGAGGAGCAGATTTAGCTAAGGGAATACTGAGTGCATGGGAGGGAAAGACATTTAAAGCACTGTCTCCTCCCCTACCCCAGGCAAGAAAACATGATACTTTCAGTGGAAATAAATGCAGGTGGAACTGCAAGGCAAGAAGTATTAAAAATTACATTCAATTGGCAGTAGAGGACTAAATTCTGTATGGCCTTGCAGGTATGCTAAGGTGTTTGGACTTCTTCCTAAGGTGGTGGGTAGCCATTGAATACATAATTTTAAACAGAAGACTGATTTGTTTTAGAAAAGTCATTTTGTTGTACCTCAGTGTCAACAGGTGTCCTGGGGCAGAGTGAGTCAACCTTCCAGAGGGGTTGAGCGGCTACTGCTCGAAATCCATGTATGATAGGATGGCAGTCTGTCCAAGGGTATGGAGAGAAGTGAATAGCTTTGAGAGATCTGGTGAGGAGGAGAGAGGTAGGAATCCAAGTCCATTCCATTGGTTTGCTTTGGGGGACCTGGCTGATTATACAGCCTCTTAAATGGAGAGAGGCACAGTGCAGGAGAGGTCTGGGGCTCTTGAGAGACGTCTGAAATAGAGATTGCATTTGGGTACTATGCTGCCTTGCTTCACCTTCAAATGGATTTGGCTGAATCTGGCTGAGAGAGGATAGCTGGCCAGGAACAAAGCTTTATTTCCGGTGCTAGATTTAGATTAACAGAGGAAACTTGAATTATTGGCCTCTATGGAAGCCACTGACTCCAGAGGAGAAATTCTCCCTTCAGCAATGCTGGGCACTAGTCCATTTGGAACCAAATAGCTGGAATAGGAAAAGACAAAAACTTCATTTGGATATTGTAAAAGGAAAGAGGATATTTTAAAGTTGACCAAATAAAGAGGAGTTAATACAAGTATTACACTCTGTAGCAAAACTTCATTTTACGTATAGTTATTAAATTGTAAAGAAAAGATATTTATGTGGAAAGTTTATACATTTCTTGAGTTTGTGCCTTGACTTGCAAAAATGTACTTTGTAGTTTTTATTTCCCTCCATTGTCTTGCTAAATATAATGCTCAGTTCTGTGCTGTTTTCAAGAATCGGTCAATAGTTTGATTAGTCATACCTAATTTGGGGATTCCACTAGTGGCAGTGCCCCTGCACTTAATTACTCATTATCTGTTGAATGACTCTATTTGTTTTGGGGCACCCAAGGCAGGAAAGGTCTCTTGGGACCCATAAAGCCCTAAGATTATATACAAAGCTGGTGCATATGTAGTCAACACCTCTGTCAAACAGAGAGCGCACAAGCACTGAAGCTTGGGAAGGCAGGGGGTTAGGCTTTTCCAGGTCTCAGTCATAAATCCTGCAACGTCCACCCCTCCCCCGCCCCACCCCACTCCTTTTTCTCTCACTTATGTTAGTTTAGGGCAGAGATTTTGACTCAGTATTATCTGACTGAAGGCCAAAAGGGCTCTTTTAACAAAGCCTTATATTCTTCCCTTCCTGCTTTCAGGTAGGCTAGCCCCAAGGAAGTGGCTATCTTTCTTCTAAAATAGTGCAACAGTTTTATCTCACAAGGCTTTTGGTTGCAAGCAATGGAAAACAACTCTGCCTAATTTAAAGGGAAGGAATTTACTTGGAAAGGTAGAAACAAAGGGAGGCCAGGAAGAGGGACCACAGGCAGAGTCTGACCTCTGAAATGCTCTGGTGAGGGCACTGCCGCTGGCCCTGACTCCACTGCTGACAGTGTCCCTGCAGTAGAGCCACCAGCACTGCCCATCCCCACCCCTGAACACTGTACCATGAACTTCATCTCTGCATCACTCATTGAAGTTACAAAAGCTGGCACAGGGGGGGACAGGAGGTGGGCGGAGCCTGATGGCTGAGACTGGGCACGGGTCTCCTCTGTCACTGCTGGGGGAGGGGCAGAGGCAGGGGCAGGGCCTACTTGACTTCCTTTGGCCTCTGTATCTCCCCAAGGCTCACACAGTGGACTCTTCCCAGTAGGAAGGTTAGTGTAGCCAGCAAATGGCAGATATTCCTTCACCCTGTGGCTACCTTCACTTGTCCTTCTGTACATGTTTATATTTAAAAATGCTTTCACCTACATAACGTAACTTCCTCATACCACTTAAAATGTGCTCTTCTCCACAACAGGACAAAACCCAGAGTCAGGCTTCAAGTCTGGAATCTCTGGACGTTGTTCATTTTCTCTAGTTTTTGCACAACCCCACTTCAGAATTCTGCCACTGATGGCATGTATTACATCATTAATTACTGCCAACAAACCTCCCTAAGAAAAGGGAGCCTAATTAAAATGTGTAAATATAGCCATGACTCAACAACGAAGAAAATATAGGTACAGGCATTGGTCTTTGTTTTTGCAAATGGCAGTAGCTGGTATTTATGACTGTCTTCTTCCACCAAAGCGTTTCTATTTGCTTTTCCTTCTGCTAGCACCTCAGCTGTCTGGGATTCCTTACCCAGTTGGGGCCCCCCAAACCTTCATTTCTGAAGGATCTAAGCTTTTGGTGGTTCTGCCTGAATGGATTGCCAGAGTCTTTGATTAACTTTTAGCACTGGACCTGGTAATATGAGAAGGTGTTCTGTTTATTCTCCTCCCGGCTCCCATTGTATAATAGCAATCCTGGTTTTCCTTGAAAATTAGAGTCAATCAAACCAAGCTGAAAAACACACACACTTTCGTGTGCTCGCTCTCCCTCTCTCTCCCCCACCCTCTCTCTCTCCATTTTTGCCTGCCTTCACAGTGGCATAAGGGGTTTGACATGGCCCAGTGGAAGTCATAGCTTCATTAAATGCTGAAAACGTAGTTCTCTTTTCTATAATCTTCACTCCAGCAGAGCCTGGAGATGATGGGATGGAAAAGGAAATTTTGCAAGGTGCAATTAGTAACTAGGTAATCATGAATAGCATTTTCATTCCAACCCTTTGTTCCCTGGCTAATACAAGTTGGCTTTGGAAAAAAAACAATAACTGATCGCTTGCTGGCTCAGAACAGTTACACAATCTACAGAAATGCACCATGATTTTTCAGGGTATTCCTCCACATGTTGACTAAAATTAATATTCACTAGCCTATTTAACACTTTTTGAATCTAGATGATGGGCACATGGAAAAACCAATGTGTCCACTGATCATATTTAATGCAAAGTGGTCAGAAGCAAAGTTGTGTGAGAGGCCAACACCTGGCTTGCCTTGATGTAGACAAAATGCCCATTAGCCTTCATCTACAGATAGTGCTGGGTGGCACTAGAGTCCTTGGTACTCAGCAATTAGTGCTGGCTCTCAGACTGTGTCCTGTATTTCTCTAAATATTTGGATGCTTTTCTTTTTCTATAACACAGTTAACTTGGTAAATGCCAGAAGTCACACAGTTAGTAAATGGTGGAGCCAGAATCTGAACCCAGATAATCTGACTTCCAAATCTAAGCTCTTATCTCTATGCAGTGCACCTCTTCTCTGAATTTGTTACTTATGACTTTACTATCTTTCAAGGTCACCAGGCTCTTCTTCATTAACGGAGACATGAGTCTGTGAAATGACCTTGTTCTAGGAATTGGGTGAGAGGTCAAGAATTTAATTTCTACTTTGGTGGTATGTTTATCAAACCCAGAAGTTGTTTCAATTATATGAATCAAGCATGAGTTCAGTGAGTCGTCCTTCTATTTCAACCCCAGAAATCCCATGGTTGCTTAACCAATGCCAAAAATATCCAGGTTGGGACATTCTGATTGCTTTCGTAATTGTGCTTCCTTTACCTCTGAGGATGAAGTGCCACGTTATAGACATTTTACTGAACTAGGGAAACTGATTCATTGGGCATGTCTCCCTCTGGCATCCCCAAGAGAACAATCATGAAAATACCTTCCTGAGATGCTGGTGCTATTCTCACTAATGTATATGAAAACTGCAATGAAAGAAGTGAGTCCTGGGCCCTACCAGGGACTGTAGAGGGTAGATTACAGTTCACACATGGTAAATCCACTATGAGCTTCCTGTTTTCTGAAGTCTTGATATTCCAAGGAATGTCTGGCATCTCAATGGATAGAGTATGGAAAAATAAATCTTCACTGTACCTGTACTTGCACTAGACAGAAAAATCTTTTATAATGTGTATCAAAACAAACAAAGATGTGTGTACAATAAGGCTTATGACAATAGACAGCAGCCACCCTCACACAGCCCTACCCCCAAATTCTGCTTTCAGGGGTGAGGGTTATCAACTATCAGCATTTTTATGTTATATTTCTAAGTAATCTGCTTAGTTAAATCATTTGGCTGTCTTGAATTTTCAGTTACAGATATTGGCTATTGATGTCCAACTATGAAAGTTAAGTATTTAGTTTTCTTTTACCACCACTCACCATCTGTGCCCACAATTTCCATTTCCCATCACTTCCAAAATAGTTATGGCATTTTTGCTTAAGTCAATATTGAGTGTCTACATTCCTTTGACTACATTAGTACTGTCATCAGCTGAGTTTGTAGTATAGTCATATTCTACTTCTTGTAAAGCTTTTTGTTTTTCTTGGAGTTAATAATGAATTCTTTTTATATTTCTTTTAACATTTTATATTTTATATGTGCTTATTACTAACAATAACCGAATTCTTCAGCCTGTGAATTCCTCACAGTAAATTAATTAATAAATCAAATACAACAGATAATTTATCAATCTCATTTTTTTTCTGAGCAACCTCTCTTTTTGAGCATTGGTTCTGCAATATTTGTTACCTAGGTCAGTTCCACAGCTGCCCTCCTGAGCTTCTGTCACATTAAACCTGGGAAAGCTCTTTACTTTGCTCCTGTATTGAATCTGTCTCTCTCCCAGATGCCATATCTTTCTGTTTCTTAGTTTATTCTTAGTATTGGTGGAGCACATCCTACTGAGAAAGATTGTTTATAGGCAAATTTTTGAGATCCTTAATCTGAAAATGCCTTTATTTTACTCTTACATTATCTTCTTCCTTCTAGTCTGAGGCTATTATATCTTCTCTCTCCTTTTTTTTTTTTTGTACCTGACCTCTTGAAGTCTATAGGATTTTTTATTTATATGAGATTTGTTATGAAAATTTATAAACATACAGAAAAGTTGAAAAGTTCTTACAGTATCTCCCCTAGATTCTCCCCTTCTGCATTTTCCTCTATTTATTTTTATCATATATCTGTCCATCCATTCATCCTCTATCCGTTCATCAAACCACCGTGCTGTTTTGATGAATTTAAGTATTTGCAGAAATTAGTGTATTTCAGTATGTATCATCAACTAAAGTTTAATATTTGTTTATAGTTCTTGTTTTATGAAAGAATTTTCATGTGATAAAATGCATAAGCATTAAACTCATCATTAGGTGAGCTTTGTACAATCCAAACTGTTGTCAAAATATAGAACATCATCACCACCATAGAAAATTCTGTCACGTCTCTTTCCAGACAATGCCTGTCCTTAGCCCTTAAGGCAACCATCCTGATTTTTTCCTCTTCATAGATTAGTTTTACCTGCTCTGTAACTTCATATAAATGGAATTATATAATATTTATTCCTTTGAGTCCTAATTTTTAAAAAATCTGTATGGTGTTTTGGAGATTCATCCATGGTACTGTTCATTTCTTCTTGTCAGTAATTGTGTGAATATGTATTCTCTGAGAAGCAGAAAGACAGTATTAGATATGTAAAAGATTTGTTGAGAGAAATACTTACTAAGGATAAAGGAAAGGGGGTCAAGGTAGGTAGGGAGAAACTTTAGTTTGTCTTGTGGGTCTGATACCTGTGATAGAGAGGAGGGTGGAAGGACTGGTAGGAAGAGTCTGGCACTGCACAGCAGTTCTAAGAAAGTTTCAGGCAGGCCGATGGTGAGTCCTCAAGCCAGAGTTGCCTGTTGTAGGAGTGCGGAGGTCTGCATTATTACACCGGCCATATCATCTGCTAGAAGCAGCCATAAGAAGCCTTACGGTGGATCCAGAGGGACAGCACTGGGGCTGTGAGTGAGCTGTGCTGTCCTCAGCAGGAGATCTGAGTGATGTCAGCTCATGACTACCACAGGAGTATTCCTTAGTATGGACGTGACACAACTGGTTTCTCCATTCTCCTCCTAACAGAAATCTAGAATGTTCCCAGATATTTTTTGGAGGGGGGTGGTTATTATGAATAAAGTTTCTATGAATATTCTTGTACAATTCTTTTTGTAGGCATATGTTTTTAGTTCTCTGCTGTAAATACCAAAGGGTGGAATTGCTAGATCACAGGCTTAGGTATACGTTTGTTTTACTAAGAAGTTGCCAGGGTTTATCCCAAATGTTTGTGTATTTTTTCAATCCCACCAATAGTGTATGAGAACTACACTTGCTTCATATATCGACCAAAATCTAGTGTTTTTAGCTTTAGCTATTCTGGTGGATATATAGTAGTATCTCATTTTAATTTGCATTTCCAAGAGATCTAATGAAGACTGTTTCATGTGCTTTTGATCATGCATGCATTTGCTTTCTGTAGAAGGCCATTTCATTTTACTTTACTGACTAAAATGGTCCATGGATCATACTGTCTTAACAGGTATCTCCCTAATTCTCAGAACAGAGATGTTTTGACCCATTACGTTCAAATGCTTAATGATGTGAACTCTAAACCTTACTCTGAGAAATGACATAACTTTCATTTTTCGAAAATAGCCAGGTTTTTTTTCAGTTGAGAAATGTGTCAAACACCTGTTTCTATCTCAGTTTCTATTTGTTCAGTGTAGCAGGTATAAATTAGATTGGCCTCCTAGAGAATACTGTTTATTTGGAGGATAATTCAGGTCTTCTCTGGAGTGGTTTGTCTTCAGAGCTCTGAAGTGGGATCCAGATGGGGTCTCTGGCCTCAGGCATAAGATAAGAGGCTTGTGTGTATTGCTGCTTATTATAAAAGAAGCTATATGGTCTGCCCTATTGGGAAAAAAAGGAGTTTCCTCACTTTCCCCTTTATTTAAACATTAACAGTGAGCAACATGGGACCAAGAACATGAGTTTCTAGGTCACAGAGATCTTATTTATAGCATGTATGTTTTAGATGTACCAGTAACTTACTGGATATCCTAACCTTCCCCACCAAAAAAAAAAAAAAAAAAAACCACTTAATTCAAATATATGTCACTATAGCCTTTAACAAACTAAATTCATAGTGTTGAACTTAAAGGTAAATTATAATTGTGTCCTGGCCAGGTAGTTCAGTTGGTTAGAGTGTCAATCCCAATACACCAAGGTTACAGGTTCAATCTCTAGTCAGGGCACACACAAGAAGCAACCAATGAGTGTATTAATAAGTAGAACAGCAAACTGGCATCTCTCTCTCTCTCTCTCTCTCGTCTGTCTCTCTCTCTTCTACCTCTCTCTCTTTAAAAATCAATTTCTAAAGAAAGTAAATTATAATTAAAACCAAGTTGGTATGATACTCTGACCAGCTCGAGTCAGTATCAGGGGTGCACTGCTAACAAGTGTGAGAATTCTAGTTTGTGCCTCACTGCTAAGCTATGTATGGGAGCCAGCTGATTAAACACTTATCTTTGGAATACAGCATAATTCTCAAGAACCTTATTTTTCTATTCTTCTAGGAAAACCATTAGAATATGGAAAATTACAGCCCTTATTATGATGATTTTTACTCCCTAACTTCTGGAAAAACTATTTGTGCCCCCAAAATATATTAGAAATATCCTAACATCTAGGGTGGTCTGTTTTCTTTTTCTGTAAAAACACATATACGTACACACACACTCAAAACTGTCTAACCTTCAGCATCAGGAGGGATGATCTATTTCAGGAAATTGATTATAAAACCTCAAATGTGCTGAAATTGAATAGCTGTGAGATAAATTTTAATCTTACTAGTCAAACTGTGGCTTGTCGTTAGTGCCATTGGAAGTGATATAAAGTGCACTCGGTCTACCACAATAAAATGCTCACTGTTGCTGAATTCCACTGATTTTTTGAATAATGAAGAAAAGTGTTCCTTTGAGATAGTAACTGAGATAAGATAGGACAAACTGAAGTGGTTACGAGTCCATTTTGTGTGTCAGTGGGAACCCAATGGATGTGAGTTTTATTTTACCGCTTCTCAGTGGTTGTTTCCCCCTATTTTTGCTCTCAGGAAGCAAAGAGTGTTTTTTAGTTTTCATTTTCCCTAAAGTTATTTTTTAAGTTAAAATGAAATCTGGTATATGCAATCCCTATTCACTAAATCATATACAGAGATATATTTGTCTGATGTCAAACCGAAAAGTTTTCTTGGCGTTTTTAATTGGGAGAACACTTTAACTTTTGAGTTAGTTAACAAAAACCCCAAAGTAAACACTTTTAAATGAAAAAAATCAACATTTGAAAATTTCACAAATGTTCAGTCATTGTGGAAGACTTGAAAAATGTGATTAAAAGAAGAAGGTAATTTAAAAGTTCCAGAGCCCATGATACACACCATTACTATTTTGGGATATGTCCACTAAGACTATTTTTAAGTAAGCATATATAATGGACAGGATAACTTATTGAAATAATAATTTGTCTTTTGTTCTTTTGCTGCATGTAATTTTTTCTTCCATTTTCCAAGATAGCAGCCAAGTCTTTTTTCCTTACTGTGAGAAGTTAATAATGGCTTTTGTGTGGCAGGGCCAGAAGTAAAAGTTGCCAGACAAAGAAAAAACAATACCCACTGAGAGCTTTTGTCAAAGGTAGAGTCATGGAGCAGTGGAATCAGATTGTCTAAAGAGGGGAGGACGTCCAGGAACTGGGCACACCTCAGGAGAAAAGTTTGTAGACCTTCTCCCAGGACTGGGTGCAGGGATAGGTGTATGAGACCTTCTGCACCCTGCTGTCTTAGGTGACCCCAGGAACGGTCAGAGTTTCTGGGGGACCAGATGAGTGGTGTGCCTCTGAGGCTGCGTACCAAGTATTGTGATGCTCTATCCTGATACTGACCCCTGAGCTCAAGCTTGGCATCTAACCAGCAAAGCTTCTCACTTCAAGGCACCAGGTAGGATTGGATGATAAAAACACACTCAGTAACCAATTTGGAGTAGAGACCAAGGGGAACAAGAGAGCAAGGGAAGCTTTCCCAAATACCCTGGCCTGCTTGTGCCTCTGGGATTCTTATGTAAGCCTAAAGGTCCTTGAAGAAGTCCCTACAAACTTGACTGAATAAAAACCCCCACCATTCAAGCAGATGGGCATCTGGAGGAACTACTGTGTTTCGGAGACACATAGTAATATGACATTCTAGAGTAAAATTCTGAGATACTGCACGTGAGTCCACCTGGAATTGCACACAGGATGATTCATAAACTGCAGAGCTGCAAATATCGATTTGGTGCCCTAATAATGACCAAGATGGAATTTCCTTCCATCCGAGGACTCAGGGAGCAATTTAAGTTTATTTAAAGGAAATAAAGAAACTACTATTTCTTGAAACCTGGCACAGTGGTTCAGAGTGTAAGTGCTGCATAGGTTCAAATCGTGTGTCTGCAGTTACTATCCGTGTGACCTTGGACAAATGTCTTAGCCTTTCCATTGCTTGGTTCTTTTAACTTTAAGATGAGATTAAAAAAAAAAAGTACCCATATTACAGAGCTGTTGTGAGGAGTGAATGAGTTAGCACAGTTAGAACAATGTTAGGCACATAGTAAGAGATCAATAAACATTAACCGTTGGTGTTAAATTTGTGGCTGCCGAGACTTCTTCCCACTATTTGTTGGTCCATATCCAGGACACACCTGCTCCAAAGACTCTCAATAACCCCAAAGGAGATTTATTTGGATCAGTATTTTTGTCCTTGTTGGGGAAATGGGCTGAGATGAAGCAGACTCTCAAAAAAGCTTGGTGACTTCTGGGTCCGTTAGTTGACAATAATGAGACTGAGTTAGAGAGGACCTTACTGAATAGTTAATACTTGCAGTAAAAACACCTCATGGGCTACAGGGTGATCAGCACAGAGTAGAGGAAACAAGGGAAAGCAAATGCAGCCTTTTTAGTATTTGCTTAGGAGATGATTTTCTTAGGTCATAGTAGTCCTCCCTCCCCCATCCCCCATGCCCCCTCCCCAACCCTGTCCACCCTCCCCTTCCCCATTATCTGTGGTTTTATTTTCCATGGTTTAATGGTCAACCGAAGCCTGAAAATATTAAATGGAAAACTCAGAAAAAAAACAGTTTATGAGTTTTA
This sequence comes from Tonatia bakeri, assembly GCA_004024845.1. Taxonomy (NCBI): domain Eukaryota; kingdom Metazoa; phylum Chordata; class Mammalia; order Chiroptera; family Phyllostomidae; genus Tonatia; species Tonatia bakeri. The sequence continues at coordinate 112,812 of PVIA01005220.1, forward strand.
AGTTGCATGCCGAGTAGCATGATGAAACCTCACACCATCCTGCCATCCCACTCTGCCCCTTCTGGGATGTAAATCACTCCTTTGTTTAGTGTATCCACACTGCATGCACTACCCACCCATTAGTCATTTAGTAGCGGTCTCAGTTGTTACACTGACTTTCTCGGTACTGTAGTGCTTACATTCAAGTTACCCTTATTTTACTCCATAATGGCCCCAAGGTGCAAGAGTAGTGATCCTGGCAATTTGGATATGCCTAAGAGAAGCCACAAAGTACTTCCAGTCACAGGTGGCAAACCCAAGGCTCACAGGCCAAATCTGGCCCTCCACCTTGTTTTATCCATCCCTGCACCTTGTTTCTACCTGGCAGCAGTGCCAAGCTCTCGCTTAACTGGTAAGGAGTAGTTACATTTATACAGTCCTCAAATTGCATTCGGCCCTTTGAAGGCAACCGTGAGGCTGATGTGGCCCCCAGTTAAAATGAGTTTGACACCCCTGCCTTAAGTGATAGGGTAGAAGACTTTGACTTGGGCATTTTATTATTCACATCATCATAAGAAGAATGATGAATACAGTAAGGTACTTTAGAGAGTGAGAGAACTAAATTCATATAACTTTTATTATAGTATATTGTATAATTATTCTATTTTATTGTTATTGTTACTAGTCTCTTACTATGCCTAATTTATAAATTAAACATTATCATAGGTATGTATAGGAAAAATACAATATATATAGGGTTCAGTGCATCCACTGGGGGTCTTAGAATGTATCCCCCATGGATAAGGGAGGAATACTGTACAAAAGAAATGTAGAAACTGAACTCTAAGAGCTCCATTTTTACTTAGAATTTCCATAAAAAACAAAAACTTCTTGGAAGTCTAAGGGCACCCAGTGGCTGCTATTGCTCTGAGTGCTGGGGGTGAAAACACACTGGATGTGCTGGTAGAGGCTTATGCTAGTGTACTGGGCTAGGAAATAAGGAAGGCTGTTTTGCTTCTGAGGATAATGATAAATTACTGAAAATTGAGGGTCATTTCTAAGGATAAACCATTTTATCATCCCACAACACACCACACACACCCATTTGAAATTTGTCTTGAGCATGTGGTTGAGATGCAGCAGCAAGAGTGGTTTCCTGGACTGAGAAATGGTGACGGATAGAGGAATTTAGGCAGAATCTCCCTGGAATTCCTTCTGCTGTTTTTCACTCCTAAGTATATTGTTCACTGCAGGTTTCTGGTGTATAAGCATTAGGGAGTCCTCTTTTATTTCTATTTGGTTAAAGGTTTTGTTTTTAAATGTGGTTGTATTTTATCAAATCCAATTTCTGTATTTGGTAGGATAATCATATGATTTTTCTCCTTTAATATATTTATAGTGGTAAATGATAATAATTGATTTTATAACATTAACCCAGGCTTTAATTACAGTGATAATGTTTATGGTAATATTGCATGGTGTGCATTGTTGGAAGCAATTTGCTAGTATTTTATTAGGGTTTCTTATTTTTAGGTTTCTAAGAAAGATTGTTCTATAATCTTTCCTTCTTGTACTGTCTTTGTCAGATTTGGTATTTGAGGTTACACTTATCTCATAGAATAATTTTAGTATCTTCCCAGAGATTTAATTCTCTGAAGCAATAATTGTAAAAGAAGGATTACCTTTTTCTTGAACATAAGTCAGAATGTACCAGTCTGTTTGATCTTGATAGGAATTCCTTTTCCTATTGTTGAAAGATTTTTAACCCCTGATAATATTTCTTCAAAAGTTAAAATGTCAGTTCAGGTTTTTAAACATTTTTGAGTCAACTTGTTACAATTTGTTATAATTTTGGGGGGAATTGATAATTTTACTCAAATTTTAAAATTTGTTGGTTTAAAGTGATTCATATTTTCTTCCTGTAGTTTATTAGTGTCACTTTTATTTGTATTTATCCTTCTTTCTACAATCTGTTAGGGCTTTCCTTGATCAACCTAGTGATTTTTATTTATTTTACAAATTATTACAAAAGGATTGCTTTTAAATTTATTTTCTATTTTTCAAATTTCATCATTATTTTTCTACCTACCTAACATACTTTAGAATTTTCTTTTAGGAAAGGCCTTTAGGCACCAAACTTTCTCAGCATTGATTTGCCTGAAAACATCTTTAATTAATTTTTACTGTTTTTCTCTAGTGTAATCCAACTACTTTTATTTATTTTAATTAATTAATTTTTAAAATTTTTATATATTGATTTGAGAGAAAGAGAGAGAAGCATCAATTTGTTGTTCCACTCATTTATGTATTAACTAATTGCTTCTTGTATGTGCCCTGACTGGAGATTGAACCTACAACCTTGGCACATGGAGATGACGCTCTAACTAACTGAGCAACCCAGCCAAGACTATTTTAAGTTTTTAAATAATTTTTTATTCTTCAAATTCAGTTGACACACAATATTAGATTAGTTTCATGTGTATAACATGATTAGACATTTAATAACTTAGGTGATCACTCCCAATAAATCTAGTACCCATATGACACCCTACATCATTACAATATTATTGACTATATACACTATTTTGTACTTTATGTCCCCATGACTATTCTGTAACTACCAATCTGTACTTTTTTTTTATTTTTTAATGTTTTTGAAGTGAAGCTATTAGCATGTATGACTGAATCTTATTTAAATGTTTCTCTTTTTTTAAGATTTTATTTATTTATTTTTAGAGAGGGAAGGGAGGGAGAAAGAGAGAGAAACATCAATGTGCGGTTGCTGGGGGCCGTGGCCTGCAACCCAGGCATGTGCCCTGACTGGGAATCAAACCTGGGATGCTTTGGTTCGCAGCCCGCACTCAGTCCACTGAGCTACGCCAGCCAGAGCCAATCTGTACTTCTTAATTCCTTCCCCCTTTTTACCCATACTTCCAATGCCCCTCCATCTGGCAACCATCAAAATATTCTCTATCTATGAGTTTGTTTCTGTTTTGATTGTCCATTTATTTTGTTTTTTAGACTCCACATATAAGCCAAGTCATATGATGTTTGTCTTTGTCTGACATATCTCACTTAGCATAATACCCTTCAGGTCCATTCATGTTGTCGTAGATGACAAATTTCATTCTTTTTTTTTGTATGGCTGAGTCATATTCCATTGTGTATATGTATCACTTCTTCTTTATTCATTCATTTATTGATGGGTATTTAGGTTGCTGCCATATCTTGGCTACTGTAAATAATGCTGCAGCATGTAGGTGTGTATGTCTTTTTCAATTATTGTTTTGGTTTATTCAGAAAAAAACCCAAAAGTGGAATTGCTGGGTCCTTGTTTGTCTCTTATTACATCCTTTGTTTTAAAGTCTATTCTGTCTGGTATAATTATTGCTACTCCAGCTTTTCATTTGTTTCTATTTTTATGAGATATATTTTTCCATTATTCTATTTTTACTCCATGTGTGTCTTTTGATCTGGAATCTCCTGTAGGCAGCATATGTAAGGGTCTTGTTTTCTTATCCATTCATTTATCCTATTTTTTATTGCAGCATTTAATACATTTGCATTTAATGTAGTTGTTGATATATATATGTAGTGAATGCCATTTTATTATTTGTATTTTTATCTTTTCTTTATTTTCTTTAACATGTAATACTGGTTTGGTGGTAATGAACTCCTTAGCTTTTTCTTGTCTGAGAAGCTCTTTTTATCTGCCCTATTCTAAATGATAGCTTTGCTAGGCAATTTTGGTTGTTAGGTCTGTGCCTTGTATCACTTTGAATATTTTGTGCCAATCCGTTCTTGCTTGCAAAGTTTCTGTCAAGAAATCAGCTGACAGGTCTTATGGGAGCTCTCTTGTAGATAACTAACTGTTTTTCTCTTTTTTATTTATTAATTTTATTTATTGATTTGAGGGAGAGAGAGAGGCATTGGTTTGTTGTTCCACTTATTTATGTATTCATTGGTTGCTTCTTGTATATGCCCTGACCTTGACATATTAGGACAACACTCTAACCAACTGAGCTTCCTGGCCAGGGCCTAATGGATTTTCTCTTGCTGCTTTTAAAATTCTCTCTTTGCCTTTAACCTTTGGCATTTTAATTATAATGTGTCTTGGTGTGGTCTCTTTGGCTTCATCTTTGGGGCTTTGTGCTTCCTAGGTTTGTATGTTTATTTCCTTCTCTAGGTTAGGGATGTTTCCCATCATTATTTCTTCAATAGGTTTTCCATTTCTTGCTCTCACTTCTCCTTCTGGTACCTCTATGGTGAGAATGTTGCCATGTTTGATGTTGACCCAGAGACCCCTTAAGCTGTCCTCATTTTATTCATTCATTCATTCATTCATTTGTTTATTTATTATTTCCACTGTTTTGCTTGTGTGATTACAGCTACTTATCTTACAACTCATTGACTTAATCTTCTGCATCTTCTAATCTGCTGTTCATCCCTTCTAATGTATTTTTTTATTTCTTACTAGTTCCTTGTTCTGTTTTCTGTCTCCATTTTCTGTTTCTGATATCTTTATTACTAAGATTGTTGAGCATCTTTATAACCTTTGCTTTGAACTTTGCATCTAGTAAATTTCTTGTCTGTTTTGTTTAGTCATTTTTCTGGAGTTCTGTACTGTTCTTTCATTTGGGACATGTTTCTTTGTCTTCTCATTTTGGCTGACTTCTGTGTTTGTGTCTATGTATTAGGTAGAGCTGCCACATATACTGGTCTTGGTAGAGTAACCTTAAGCACTAGATATCCTGTGAAGCACAGTGATGTAGTCTCTCTGGTCACCTGAGCTGGATGCTTCAGTTGTGTCCCTTGTGTGGTTGTGTGTGCCCTCCTGTTGTAACTGAGTCATGATTCATGATGTTGACATATAATTGGGAGGGACTGACCCTCAGGCTGATTGGTTGTGAGGGCTGGCTGTGACTACAGTGGAGGAACTGTCATGCAGAGCTGATCCTATGGAGCAGGATTTGCTTCAAGTGGACTTTGGTGCCTGCCAAATCTGCACTTTAGGTGTATCATTTATAGGGATCATTAAATGGTGTTCTGGTGTAGTCAGAAACTGGGCACCAGTAATTTTGGTTTTGGGGCCTCTTGGCAGGGGCTCTGATGCAGGCCAAGGTCAGTCACTGTGCACTTCCCAGGACTACTGGGAATGAGCTCAAAATGATCTGCATGCAGTTGTCACTTGTACTTCGCTCGGAGGTGCCTGAGAAAGGCTAAGCTACAAACCGAGGCTGGCTGCTGCTAGTGCCGGGCTTGGGGCTGCTTAGCAAGAGGTACTGGGGACACTAAGACTAGATGCTGCTTGTTTGCAGTTTGTGAACCTTTGAGAGATTTTAGGAGTCTTCAACACGGACCAAGATATGTCATTTGTATGGAAAAACCACTGGAAATGGCTTGGGTAGGCCCACAAGTTGTGTGGGTTGGGTTTCAGAGTATCTTTAGGGTAGAACAAATGTTGTTTACCAGGTTGATGGAGACTCAGATTTGGCACTTGCCTAAGCCTGAAGGCTAGGTAGGGGGGAGGGCTCAACAAAGGAACAGTGGCTTCTGTTGGCACTTTTGTTTGCCCCTCTAACCTTTGCCCTGAACCCCGAAAACGGCTTTTTTCCCCATGGGTCCCTGGTGTCTTTTGAGCTGCTGCCCCAGCATAGGAGCTCAGAGGGAGTCCATCAGCAAGTAAATCCATGCACAGGCCCTTCAAGAAAAATTCCTGGGACTCCAGAAGACCTCTGTCTCACCTAGCCACAATCTCTGCTGGTTTTCACAGCCAGAAGTTATGGGGGCCTTTCTTCCCAGCACTGCGACCCTGGGCTGTGGAGCCTAGTGTGGGGCTGGGACCCCTCACCCCTCAGGAGTACCTCCATAGCTGATATATCCCTCCTGATACCCAGATGCCACAGATGGGTATCTCCTCTCCTGCTACTAGTCTCAACCAGGCTTGTTCAGTGTATCCTTGGTTATAAGACTTCTGTTCAGCTAGACTTCAGTTTTCAATGGTAGTTGTTCTGCAGTTTAGTTGCAATTTTGCTGTGGTCATGGGAGGAGGCAAGCACAGCATTTCCTACTCTGCCATCTTGACCAAAAGCCTACTTTTATTCTTAAAAGATATTGGTGGGTGTTATAATTCTAGGTTGACACATTTTCTCTCTGTGTGTCAGCTGTTCATCGAACAGTTGTTCTTTTGGAAATGATATGTTTTTCATTTCTGTATTTTTTAAAAAATGCTGGTCATTCTTAAGAGTTTCTCTTTTTCTTTGGTGTTTAAAGTTTCATTATGGGAAGTCTAGATATGGATTTTTTTTATATTTACCCTGCTTGGCATTTGTTAGGTATTTTGAATCTGAGGGTTGATATCTTTCATCAGTTCTATAATATTCTCAAATATTGTTATTTTAAAATAATTATTTCTGGTTCATTCTCTTTGTTTTTTCTGCATAGAACTATGTCTTGACACATGTTAGACTTCTTAATGTGTTCTTCCTATGTTTTATTTTCTTTTTGCTTCTTTGCAACGCATTCTGGGTAACTAACCTTTATCTTCCAGTTAACTAATTATCTTTGACATATATGTAAGTTTCTATTAAACCCATATGTTTATAATTTTTACCATTAAAATTTTCATTTCTAGAATTTTTATTTGATTCTTAAAAATATATTTGGCCTTTTCTTATAGTTTCTTGATATCTGCACATATTTTTATTGATGTCTTTTATTTCTTTAAACATAAGAAGTACAATATTTTTAGAATCTGTGTTCTGATATTTTTAGTTTCTGAAATTCTAGATTTCTGTCCCATCTCTTTGCTGTTTTTACTTATTCTTCTTCAGGAAGCTTTATTTCTTTATTGGACTAGTTTTTTTTTGTTTTTGCTTTTCTTTTTGGCTTGTGATTGCTCATTTTTATTGTCAGTTTATTTCCAGGAATTTTTTTGAGGCCTAGGACTTAGGTGATTCCTCTAGATAGAATTGTATTTGCTTCAGCTAAGCATGTGGGAACATTAAACTTTTTGGATCTCTCTGAATTACATTTATGAATTGGGTAATTTTGGTCTGCCTAGGTAGTATAGGTTCA
>PVIA01005221.1:0-119789 GCA_004024845.1 Tonatia bakeri
AAAAAAAAAAAAGAGTCATCAAATGGAGGGTTAGCAACAGGGAAGTGGGAGGAGGAGAGAGGGGACAAAGATATAGAGAATAAGTAGCATAGACAATAGGTAGAAAATAGACAGGGGGGAGGGTAAGAATAGTATGAGGAAATGTAGAAGCTAAAGAACTTATGACACATGGACATGAACTAAAGGGTGGAATGTGGGTGGGAGGGGGTTGGCAGGGTGGAGGGGAGTGAAGGGGGAAAATGGGACAACTGTAACAGCATAATCAATAAAATAAAGAATTTTTTAAAAAATGTTATGCAATACAATGAATTAAACTGACTTTTAATCAGGTCAATATACATACTGAGATGGTTCTGATTCCCTTTATGATGAAATAATGGGTTAAGTATTTAAATTAATGCATCTATAACCCCCTTTAATACACACTAACAATATTCATCCAACTATATACTCTATATCAGAAGCTTGAACTTCCAAAGGGGTCTTGTTAATAAGAGACATGACAAGGAAGAGAGTTTTCTCTGAGCCAGCCTCTCTTTGAAGGCTGGAATGTCACTTAAAAGACTCTAGGGTTTCTTTCTCTGCTTTCCTCCAAATCTCATCACATAGCCTGACACCTGTTCTGTCTGCAAAAATAAACTGTGGCCCTAGAGAAATTATTAACTAATGGTTAGAGAATGTCAACACTTTCTTTAAAGAAAGGGGGAACCTCAGCAAGAACAATGGTACTTTACATTTGCAAGGAGCTTCTCAGGATACAAAGCACCTTCACATCCGTTATTTTATTTGATTCTTAAAACAACCCTATAAGCTAGGTAAAGCAGCTGCTATTTTTATTTTACAGAAGGAAAACCGAGGCTCAGAAATGTTAAGTGACTTTCCTAAAGTCCTCAAATTGTTAAGTGACACAGTCATAATTTGAACCCTTTTTTAAATTCTAGGAGCAACACGTTTTTCATCACCATCCAGGAAAGACTGAACACCAGAACACCAGTGGACAGCTTCCTTAAATATAGTCCAGTCCCTCAGGAAAAAAAGAAAAAAGAATGGCAACTCTAAGTTAGTAACATACTGAAGACTTCTAAGAGATATGGTTCTTTGTCTCATCTTTCCTGAGATATCTCTAAATATTTTCTTTCAAAGAAGCAACAGAGAAACAGTGTTGTCTCAACTCTCAATTTCCAAGTGGAAAACTCTGGGATGTCTATGGGCATCTTATCAGTAAGACAGACAGAGAGAAAGCTGAAGGTATAATAGTCAATCCAGCAAATCTGTTTCCATGCAGTACTGAACAAACAGCTCAAGGGGGTGAGAGAACAGATCCAGGCAGCCAGTCCCCGGGCAGCCAGCTCTCTCTCTTCACAGCTTCCTGATGTATGTCTTTGCCTGTAAGCAGTGTTATGAAATAGTGTGATTTTAATCAGCTTTGACTGTACCTTGCTCTAAAGGTTTACTCAGTGCAGTCCTTAGAGGCACATTACCATTCGGCCCTATTCCAGGGAAGAAGTCTGTTCTTCATCAGCTTTAGAAAGACAGGAGTGCTTTTGTCTCACCATTCCAGAGCAAAAGAAGGACCTACAACACAGATGGCCAGCCATGGACTTGGCCTTGCCAAATTGCAACCACGCTGTAAATAGGCTAGTGTGTAACCCAACTCTCTAGTAATGACTGAGCAGAGTATGTCAAAATGACACAGTCTCTAAGACCACTCAATCCCCAATGACATTTCCCTATAGCAATTTAGTGAAAACAAATGTCCCAGACCATCAAATATATTCTGAACAACCCAGCACAAATGTTGTCTAATGTTAACAACTGGTATGGCCACTTGCACCCAGATTTCACAGATTTCTCCAGAATTTCTGAGGACCTTCAGATAAATTCGTTCACTCATTCAACTAATAGATGCTAGTTATATTGTAATAAACACTCACAGTTTGTGTTAGTTATATTACAATAAATAACGGTCATAATCTCTACACTCAGGAAGGTTATAGTCTAAGTAAGAGACAGTCAACAAACAGGTAAATTAGTAAATAAACAATATAATTACAAAGTAAGGAAGGTGATACATAAGAAAAATAAATAAGACACTGTTTTAGGAAATAAGAGTGTCTGGATGGGAAATGATTTTTAGAAGAGGTGACCATTGTGCATGCATTATAATAATGAAAGAGAAGAACTTTGAGATTAGAAAGGTAAGTATCATAGGGCAGAACATGTAAAGCCTTATAATCCATCACACAATGTTCTGATTTATTTATAAATACAGTGGGACTGTGGGAAAGGGGGATGGGTGGGGCAGGGGAGAGTAATGGAGGGGGGGATTGGGACAACTGTAACCAAATAACAATAAAATTAAATTAAAATTAAATAAATAAATAAGTAAACACAGTGGGGAATCAGTCAAGTGTTCAAAGCTGAGGATTAAAATAAACATACTTATATTTTTAAAAGACCATTCACTCTCACTGGTATGTGGAAATGGGTTGGAAGGAGATAAAACAAAAAGAAAAATACCAGTTTGTTAAGTCTGTTGCAGTTTATGCAAAAAGTATATATACAGTGGGTTGACTTAGATAATGTCAGCAGAGATAGAGAAATGTAAACAGATTTAAGATATATTTTAGAAATAAACTTTGAAAGTCTTACTGATAGATTGAAGGAAGGGGGTGAAGGTTGGGGGAGAAGAAAGAATCATGGATGACTCCGAGGTTTCTGGCTTGAATGACAGTGCCATTTATTTAAAAGAACACTAAAGGAAGAACAGGTATCAGCAAGAATGGCAAAATGCTCAACATCACTAGCCATCAGAGAGATGCAAATTACCATGAAATACCACTTCACACCTCTCAGAATAGCCATCATAAACAAATCAACAAACAACAAGTACTAACAAGGTTGTGGAGAAAAGGGAACCCTTATACACCATTAGTAGGAATGCAGACTGGTACAGCCACTGTGGAAAACAATATGGAACTTCCTCAAAAAAACTAAAACTGGAACTGCCTTTTGACCCAGCAATTCCACTGCTGGGATTATACCCTAAGAACCCTGAAACACCAATTCAAAACAACCTATATACCCCAATGCTCATAGCAACATTATTTATAATAGCCAAATACTGGAAACAGCCTAAGTGCCCATCAGTAAATGAGTGGATCAAAAAACTGTGGTATATTTACACAATGGAGTACTATGCAGCAGAAAGAAAGAAGGAACTTCTATCCTTTGCAACAGCATGGATGGAACTGGAGAGTATTATGCTAAGGGAAATAAGCCAGGCAGTGAAAGACAAGTACCCAAATGCACAATTTGAGACCACTTTATAGCAAACAGGATCATCCCATTCCAGATGTGATGTGGAGCTTCTTCTAAGCTCTAAGTTCTAAGCCAAGGTACAAGTCAGCCTTAGATGGGAAGGAGAAAAAAAGTTGTGTTGCTCTATGACCATGACCAGTAGAGTGCACTTGGTTAACTTCTTCCAGGCATAATAAAACATCACTGACAGAGCCGATTTGCTAATGTACAGTCTCTGAAAGAATTAGGCCAGAGCCCTGCTATGCTGCATCCTATTATATCTTTAGACATGCTAAATAATATCCCTTTTTTCAGTTGGGCAACCCAAACTAGAAATCTCTGAAACACAGTTATAAACTGCTTACCTTACCATATCTATTGGTCTCATCTGTTTTTAACCACTCAAAGAACATTTCTGAATACTCAGTAATCCTAATATTAGGGCTTTTTACAAAGTAACAAGACTTGTGTTATAATAGTACAACTACTATGTATTAGGTTTATCACAAACACATTTCTCTTACAGGTACAAATAACATTTTACTGTAATATTTTCATAATCCATTGATTTCTTATCAAGCCCATGGGCATAGCCTTAAGAAAACAGTGATAATTATCAAAACATTCCACTTAAACCAAGAATACAATACTTTTGTTCTTTGGATTAAAATTTTTAAACAGTCATACCAAAACATTTACTTCATACCTGGCTAGAAATGGGGAAAATTGAAACATTTTCAAGTCCTAAAAAGCAGACTTACAACTCATAAATTAGAAATCAAGGGACTGATTTTGTTGCTCATCTTCTCACAGGTTGTTTCTTTTCCAACATTTGTATGAGTAAAAAAAGTTGCCATAGTATTTCGGTACGATGTTTTGACCAGGAGATATCACAATCAAGAGGACTTGTAGTACATCAAATGAAACCTTATTCAGCATACATTTTTGAACTCCTTTCAGTGTTGTAAATGTTATAGGATTTCTGGTTCATTTGCCTGTGGGGGCTATGATAACCAAGGCACTTCATGATGTTTTAAACTAGATTAGATTGCCAAGGCATCTGTTTCTCCCCAGCTATCCCTAGTATTAAATTGGACCATTCAAAATTATTTCAAGGTTGGCATAAGTTGAAACTCAAATTGTCAGGTTCCTCCATCATGGAGTTATTGTGCCAAGCATAGAACACTAAAAGTAAATATACATAATTTCTTGGTGTTCTGCTTCATAAGTTTTTTGTTCAGAGATAAGCAAAGATCTATGTATAGCAAATGTGTTAGCATTTATAATGTTCCAGTTATACTAGAGTTGGGGGTTACAAAAGTGCATAAGACACAGTCCTGGTCTCCAGTTGCTTACAGTCTAGTAGAGAAAATACACTTGAATTATGAAAAATAGAGACATTCTCATTGTTATGGCATTAACTTTCCATTGTATAATGTAGGTTTTACTTTATTTATCTAAAACCCATTTAGAAAACATTTTTTTCATAAACCAATTTTTATTGATTTTAAAAAGTGATTCTTGAAAAGATCTGTCAATATCCAAAATTACCTTTTTTCCAGGTCCTAAAATATTCATGCTACAACAGTATTAGACCATCTATCTGCTTTACCCAGATCTCAGGAAACAGGAAAAGGACTTGACAAATGAGAATGGGTTCTCTGATGGACAATCCACATGGTATCATTAGTGAACACAGTCAAGAAACAATTCAGCTACTACCACATTATATATCAATTGATATAGACTATATTTTCTTCTTTATTGAATTATATTTTATTAATTATGCAATTACAGTTGTCCCAATTTTTCCTCCTTTGCCCTCCTCCACCTAGCTCCAGCCCACTCCCTCAGGCAATCCCCACAAGGTTGTCCATGTCCATGGGTCATGCATATGTGTTCTTTGGCTACTTTATTTCTTACACTGTACTTTACATCCCCATGACTATTCTGTAACTACCAATTCTACTTCTTAATCCTTTCACCATTTTTGACCATACCCCTGCACCCCTCCCACCTAGCAACCATCAAAATGTTCTCTGTATCTATGATTCTGTTTCTGTTCTGCTTGCTTGTTTGTATTTTAGATTTAATTGTTGATAGATATATATTTTTGCCATTTTATTGTCCCTAGTTTTGATCTTTTTTTAAATAAGTCCCTTTAACATTTCATTAAAAAATAGTTTAATGGTGATGAACTCCTTTAGCATTTTCTTGTCTGGGAAACTATTTATCTGCCCTTCGATTCTAAATGATAGCTTTGCTGGGTAGAATAGTCTTGGTTGTAGGTCTGTGCTTTTCATCACCTTCAACACTTCTTGCCAATTCCTTCTAGTCTCCAAACTTTCTTTTGAGAAATCAGCTGACAATCTCATGCAGGCTCCGTTGTAGGTAACTGATTTTTTCTTTCTGCTTTTAACATTCTCTCAGTCTTTAACCTTTGGCATTTTAACGTTGATGTGTCTTGGGATGGACCCCTTTGGGTTCATCTTGCTCAGGACTCTGTGCTTTCTGGATTTACATGTCTGTTTCTTCCACCAAATTAGGGAAGTTTTCTGTCATTATTTTTTCAAATAGGTTTCCAACTTCTTGCTCTTCAGCACCCTGATGATGTGAATGTTGGTATGCTTGAGGTTTTTCCAGGGGCTCCTTACTATAGTATGTTCATTTTTTTATTCTTTTTTCTTCTTTCTGCTCTGATTGGGTGGTTTTTGCTTCCTTATATTCCAAATCATTAATTCTCATCTTTATCCACTCCACTGTTGATTTCCTGTAAATTGTTCTTTATTTTAATTAGTATATCCTTTATTTCTGTTGTTTTTTTATGGATTTCACACCCTTTCTTATGCTGTTGAAGTTCTCACTGATTTCAATGAGCATCCTTATAACCAGTGTTTCGAACTCTGAGTCTAGTAGCTTGCTTGTCTCCATTTTTTAGTTCTTTCTCTGGAGTTTTGTTCTGTTTTTTCATTTGGGCCATGTTTCTCTGTCTCTTCATTTGGTAGCCTCCCTGTGTTTGTTTTTATATATTAGGTAGAGCTGCTGTCTCCCAGGCTTGGCAGAGTGGCCTAACATAATAAGGTGTCCTTTAGGTCCAGTAGCACAGTCGTCCCTATCACCCAAGCTGGGTACTTGAGATAGGCCCATTGTGAAGGCTGTGTACGCCCTTCTGTTATAGTTGAGCCTTGATTACTGGTGGTGCATTCAAGGTCAATCATCACCTGTGCTCTATCTGGGGTCACACCACATAAGCTACAAAGTGATCTGCAGATAGCTACTACTTGTTCTGGGCTTGGAGGTACCCAAGCAAGGCCAAGCTGTGAACCAAGGTCAGCTGTTGCTAGGCCAAGACTGGGGCAACTTAGCAAGAGGTACGGGGGTTGCTGAAGCCAGATGCTGCTTGTTTGAGATAATTTAGAAAAATATGAAGCATGGGTCAAGACAAGTCATTCATATGGAAATCCACCGGAAACAGCTTGGGTAGGTCCAGAAGTTGAGTGGGGCAGAGCCTCAAGGAGTCACCAGGGTGGGGCAAACAGTGTGAGCCAGATTAATGGAGTCTCAAATATGTTCCTACCTGCTGGCTCCGCAGCTCTATGGGGGGAGGACTCAAAAAAAGAACAGTGTTTGCCCTGGCTGGTGTAGCTCAGTGGATTGAGCGCGGGCTGCGAACCAGGCATCGCAAGTTCGATTCCCAGTCAGGGCACATGCCTAGGTTGCAGGCCATGTCCCCCAGCAACCGCACATTGATGTTTCTCTCTCTCTCTCTTCCTCACTTCCCTCTCTAAAAATGAATAAATAAAATCTTAAAAAAAAAAAAAAGAACAGTGTCCTCTGCCAGCACTTCTGTCCGGGAGAAAGTTATTCCCAACTCTTGCCCTGATGCCAGACAGTTCAGTTCCTTCCCATATGACTCTGATGCCTTTCAGTCTGCTGCTTCCCATGCTGGAGCTCATAGGGAGTGAGTCTGAGTAAGTCTGCACAGGCCCTTTAACAGGATCTGCCAGGGAGTCCAGCAGTTTCTGTCTTCCACAATCTCAATCCCCATTGGTTTTACAGCCAGAAGTTATGGTGACTTCTCTTCCGGGCACTAGAACCCTGGGCTGGGGGGTTCTGGTGTGGTGCTAGGACCCTTCGCTCCTGAAATATCCCTCCTGATTTTTATCCACCACACATCGGTGTGAAACCAGCCCATTTTACATCTCTGCCCCTCCTACCAGTCATATTGTAGTTTATTTTTTAATTATGTAGTTGTAGGACTTCCATTTGCCTCAATTTCTGATGACTCTGAATAATGGTTATTCTCTAGTTTAGTTGTAATTTTGATGTGGTTGTGCAAGGGGTGAGCTATGTTTACCTACACCTCCATCTTGACCAGAAGTCCCCTATATTTTCTTCTGAGTTAGTCTAACCCTATCTTCACTTATAGGCTAACAACATATGCAAACCAAATTAACTAAAACAGTCACTTGATCCATAGATAACGAGCATAATATTTTTGAAGTATGTTAACAGGCTTTCCTCTTTTCTATGCTATATAGACATCCTAAGGTATCCATTTTCCTTGAGAATGTAGGTGAAGAGATTAAAACTGTTGCAGCATTAATATAAAGAGAAATATAAGATAGTAATCACTTGTTGAATTTTCAAGTTAACAAGGATAGGAAATAGTCTTGAAAGTCAGGTTTTGTATGAGAGGATTTTCTAAATTTCTTTATGTCCCTGCTTAACAAATGAAAAGGCAGATCTGGCTGACTCAATCACAGGCTTTTACATAAAACGGGCTCAGATAAGGTAGTAAGAAACATGAAAGCATATTTCTTCTTTTGCGATTGAATTTTGAGAAGAGAAAGGAAGACAGAGGGAAGAGAAGCAGCAAAAGAAACAAGTATTTACTCACCTCCCTTCTCTAGACTAAAGTCCCAGAGAGAAGAAACTTTTAGATAAGAGGAAAGAAATGTTGAAGACAAAGGAGGTCTTTGCCCATTGAGACTCAGGCAACCCTATGCTAATACAGTACAGGCCCAACAGAGTAAAGAAGGCAGAAGAGAATAGTCAGGAAGAAAGAGGGCCTAATTACCATTCTAAATTTTTCACTCGGTGGAGTAACCCAAAGGTTTCCACATACCCATGAGGAAACAATGAGAAGGTAACAGAATAACAGTCATGATGTGAGGCCTTCTATGGGGAGGTTCTTGGAGCTCCACAGAAGAAGCTATGTAAGGAGGTAGCCTGCATTATTTGCAGTAAATGGCAGAGACTTGAGACAAATGCAACATTAGCAAGAGCCAAGGTAAAGCTTTGACAGGATGAACCCTCAGGTTCTAACAAAGCTGAGTCTACAGTTTCATCAGGAGAAATATCAGTGGCAGACTTCAGGTGCAGATGCCAATATATTACCTAGGATTGGAGACTACTCTATCTAGCTCACTGGTTATCAGCCAGTGTACATGAAAGGCCCACCACAAGGCCAGGGTTTAAGTCCCTATCTCTCATACTTGAATACTAATTTGAAGAGGAGCAACACCATCATTTGCATTTGTGCTTCAAATAGTAGGAAGAGACAGCTGACCAGCCTTATTATCTACTATAAGATGACAGGGAAAAATAATCTATTTTCTTCAAAAATGAGTGCTAGGTGTACTTTGTAATCTGAAATTTCATTTGACTAAAAACTTCAAATACCTATAAATTAAATATATGTATTGCTTATAAAAATGATGCATACGTAGAAAAAAAGTTACTGAGATCTCCCAAGGGCCAGAGCAGCCAAGGGCCAGAGCAGCCAACCATGAATTCTAAAATTCTATTTCAAGTAAGTACTGTAGGGGGATTCTGACCTCAAACCCAAATCTGCAGCAATGCTGAAAAGCAGCAGAATGCAAACTGACAAAATACCCAAAGGCTATCTTACAGAATTTTAGCTGGGTGATCCCTGCTCTACCTTGCAAAAAGGCCCAGTGAGTCCCTTGAACAAGTGGACTAAGTAAGAAAGACCACTGTGTCTCAACATTTTTTCAAAATCAATCACCATTCTTCTGAAGTAATGTTCCACCCCTACATGTATTGTTTTCATTCAAGTTCTAGGCAGACAATATACAGTGGGAATCCCTCAGTCCACTTTACAACTCACAATTATCCCTCTCTAACCTCTTTCTCATAAACCTCAGACTAAGATTCCTTCTTGTTCAGATCATGTAAATGGTAGGAATTACTATTACAATTACAATTTTTTTTTTCAGCTCCACTTGTGGTAGGCAGTTAGACAAACAAGAGCAGAGCAAGGAGGACAGGCCAGATACAGAATGTCACCAAGGCAGAAAGCACCAGCTGCCTAGTAATAGACAAAACTAGGAAAACAAGGACTCTGCCCCCAGGGTAACCTTTCCTCCCCTAGCATATTGCTAGTCATGCAGTTTAGACCCCTTGACCTTTCATGTCACTGGTCATATGGTTCTGTCTCTCCCTTGGCCCTTACTCCCCTGGCGTGTCACTAGTCATGTGGTAGGCCCCCTTGGAAGAGGAACAAGGGGTCAAAGAGTAGCCTCATGTGATTCCCATGCAGACTACTCCATTAAGCATTAACCCCTAGGGATAATGTCTAGACCTCAGTTGTGTTTCAGCTACTGGCCCAGAAAAAAAAGGCAAAACCAGACAAGCAATGACATGGCTGACATCAGGAACACCTACATTGACTAATGACTCCCTGCCCTGATGCCAACCAATCAGTAGAAACCACACCCCTGAAATTACACACCTGGAAAGCTTATGAATATTCTATTGGGATCCTCCCCTGATCCAGATAACTACTCTCAAGATGGAACACACAGCATCGCTCTCTCTCTGGAGTACACATACACCTTTCCCCACCCCATCCCCCAGGCCATTTTCCTTGCCTCTCTCTTCCTCGTAAGTCCCAAGGGCCCTTCTTTTGTCTCTGTAATTTGTTTCCTGAACCCATTTTTCTACAGCTCACTTCTACCTCTGCTATTTTCTAAATAAAGTTTCTCTTACACTTTGAGTTTGTCTCTGAGTTCTTTCTTAACCAAAACTCAAGTACTGAGCTTGCTGAACTGAGATCTGATCTGACTCGACTGGTCTAACGCCTGGCATTGTTTCACCGCCAATTCAATCGTAAAATTATTCAGGATCTGACCATAAAATTATTCAGGTCCACCTTTTCTTTACCAAAATATGGTTCATAACATCCATAGTGATTTCTACATTTTTTGTGAAAAAGAAAACATGAGTATTTTTTAAAAAAAACTTATTTCCGATTCTCAAATAAATAAAGCTCACCAAATTTTACAACAAACTTACGACTATTGCAAGTGACAGAATTCTCCTAAGACTTGGAGACTATTAAGAGTCCTTTAAAATCAGGGACCTTATCTTATTTATCTCTGTGACCTCACTGGCTATTGCTGTACTGAGAACACAGGCACTGCTTTTTAAATATGTATTGATATGAACAGCTGAACTTAACCTGGTTATATATAAATATTTTTTTTAATCATGACTTACAAGGATTCCAATACTTAGTAAAAGGAATGACACTTTTAATAAATCTTTAAAGGGGTTAGTGATGTTCCTCAAAAAGTTAAACACAATTTCCACGTGATCCAGCAATTCCACTCCAAAAGAATTGAAAGCAGAGACTCAGACAGATACTTGTGCATGGCAGTATTATTCACAATCGCCAAAAGACAAAAACAACCCAAATGTTTATTGACAGATGAATGGATAATCAAGCTGTGGTAAACACATACAATGGCATATTGCCAGCCATAAAAAGAAATGAAATTTTGATACATGCTACATTATGGGTGAGCCTTGAAAATACTATAAGTGAAATAAGCCAGACACGAAAGAACAAATATTATATGATTCAACTGTATATGGTACCTAGAATAGTCAAATTTATAAAGGAAGTAGAAAGGAGGTTACCAGGGGCTGGAGAGAGGGAGGAATGGAGAGTTAATGTTTAATGCATACAGTTTCTGTTTGAGGTGATGAGAAAGTTCTAGAAATGGATAGTGACGACACTTGTATAACATTGTAAATGTACTTAATGTCACTAAATTTTATACTTAAAACTCCCTAAGATGATAAATTATATATTATGTATATTACACCACAATAAAAAAGATAATGACTATTAAATATTAATATAATATTTATAAACTGCTTTGTAATAATGTATTCTACAAACTGAAGGCCCTAAGGCACACATGCTATATAAACTGGTATCATATTGATGTAAACATCCAACAGAAACAAAAACTAATCTGTTAATGAGAAAACAGATAAAACAGCTGAAATACTTAAAATGAAGATCAAAGATAATTTCCTTATCAGAAGCTTTACCATTTTACAAACAAGTTTGAGGGCAGTATAATTTTGTTCTTACTTAGAACTAAATAAAAATGGATAAAAATATGTTGTCATAACGGAATTTGAAATAGCTCTAGAATGACTCTAGAGCTGCTCTTTAGTCTAGTCTTATAATTAAACATTTTTAAGTCACTATAGTGATCCTCTAACAACTACCTTAGAAAATTAATATTAAAATTTATATTGTTTGGATGTAAAATATAAAAGAATATGGTGAAAACAAGCAAATTAGAACACTAAGTCCTCCAAGGAGTTAAAACAAGCCTTTGAGCAGTCACACTTTAGAACTGTGTCTTCATAAATCTGATTCATTTATAGAGTGTTTTTGATGATAGGCAATTCTTTGTTGAAAGCTAAGTGCTCTTTTATATGAATAAATAAAGAAGGCATTGGTTTGAACTAAGGTATTATTTTGACAAATGTTTATTGGAAACCCAATTATGGGTTCATAAATCAGGGGTCCTTTGTGGTCCATCAGGTGAGCTCACCAATGCCACCAGATGTCATGGGACATGTTGATAGCACAAGTAAAACAGCTCCATGGAATGCTGTCCCTCTCCTTTACAATGACAGTAGACAAAACAGAGAAAGAAATGGCTTATTAACTTTAACTGACTGAAAATGCTTTTGCAAAATGTCATGACCATTCCTTCAAGAAAAAGAAATTGTTTTCTATTTGCGTTGAATTAAAATGACAAGGTCAAGAATGATGCATGATATGTCAGAAAGATGATTTTCAAACATTTCTCATAATAAAAAGTGGTGGAGAAACTCATCTTCACATATTCATGACTGAACTGTCTTTAGAAGAATTATTCCTTTTTCTTTTTTTCCTTCTTTTTCTCCCCTTCCTTGTCCTTCACTCTGATTTTAAAGTAGCTGTTATTTCCTGAAGAAGCAAGTCCTATTAATAATGCCTAGTGTACCTGGGCCAATGCACATTCAGCTGCATATTGCATGGATTGGGTTGTATGAAAAAATTCATCATAAGATTACATTCTTCATTACCAAAAATGAAACAGTTGGCAAGACATTTCTTAAACTCAAATTGAAAGTACTTTTTACTCTTAAGACCTTTGGAATTCCCTATATAACCCAAATGTACTGACCATAAAAAGAGAGGAGAATGAGGTATTAAAAGAAAGTGTGCATTTGAATATTACAGCCAAAAGTGGAAATTTACTAGAAACAGAGTCATGGGCACTTGGAACAGACCGACAGCTGTCAGAGGGAAGGAGTGAGGGGCACTGGATGAACTAAGGTGAAGGGATCAGCCAAAGAACATATATAAATAACCCATGGACACAGACAACAGTGTGGTGATGGCCAGAGGGAAGGGGGAGCTGGGGCAGGGAGGAGGGGGAAAAGGCTGGTGTTGGGGGGTGGGGAGACATCTGCCATAATGTCAACAATAAAAATAAAGAAGAAAGTGAGAAATTTTCTTGACATTTGATTGTTTAAACCACAATGAAGGGTGTAAAACATCAGATCTGAGTGATTAGCATGGTATATAAAATAAAACCTAAGAATTCCATCTCATCAATATTGCTAATTGTCTCATCAATATTTCCAAATTACAATTTTCTCTATTTTCAATCTTTCCTTGTTACATCCTTAACTGACTCAGTTTCACTCCTATGTAGGCAAAGTATCTCTTCCTTTACAGAAAGAATGATATGTGTGATTTAAGATATTTGAGTATATTCTGTGGGAAAGAGAAATTTTATGCTTTCTTGTACAATATAGCTAAATAGGGGCTTCTGCCCCTTTTTGTTTATACATCACTACTTAGCGGTGGAAACTGAAGGATCTCTTGACTATCACAGATTGCTAGACAGACCTCTGCATAATTCATCTCAAACAATTGCAAGCAACACAAACCAGCACATCAGAGATGCCCAGGTACACTAGGCATTATTAATAGGACTTGCTTCTTCAGGAAATAACAGCTACTTTAAAATCAGAGTGGAGGACAAGGAAGGGAAGAAAAAGAAGGAAAAAAAGAAAAAGGAATAATTCTTCTAAAGACAGTTCAGTCATGAATATGTGAAGATGAGTTTCTCCAGACCAGCTCAGCAGCCCCATGTAAAGTGCCAGCAGGATAAGGCCACACACACAGAGTTCTGCTATTACTCTAAAACTGCACTGCCCAAGCCTGCTGGCTCAGCTTTTGGTGATAACATAAACAAAGGAGTAAGCGACAACTTAAAATGATAGCTGTTGATCTAGTCTGATCTTAAATCCAAGAAATTATGTCATTAAGAATGACTTAAAAAGGAGAATGCCTAACTACAGCTGTTATTTGTGAAAGATGAAAAATGTTAGTGCTGTATCATAGAAAAGTGTTTAGAAAGAACTGAACTAGGAACTGGGTCTCCTAGAGCACCTTTGATATGAAATTATCTGGGCAGCCTCATATAAAGAAGACCTCTGTTTAAATGGGTATCTGACGGGCCCTGAATTCCCATAATGAATCAAGAGACTCTCTTACTGGGTTGAATTGTATGAATCTTCAGAATGGCAGCTTAGTGCACAGTTGTCAAGACAAAAGATGTTATGAATAGTGGCATGACAGCAGGAAGAGCTCCATGAAATCACTTCCTAGTGAAACTGGTGAGAACTGTTTTAAAACACAAGCAGTTAAAGCCTTTGGAAATGGTCCTAAGTGTAAACAGCAAACAAAGAAACATGTATTCAAGAAAACCTAAGAAATGTTCTATAACATGAAAGTCTACGGTATTTGAATTAAGACCACTCTCACTACCCCATACCCAGCAGAGTGAGGCAGACACTCCCCTGGAGACTACTGCAGCCAGGAACACAGGGCTCCCTGTTCTCCATTTCCTAGAGAGAGGGCTGTCTTCCTTGAAGTCAGCAGGACTTCAGTGTTTCTCATACAACCACTGCAGCCCGTTTCTGAGGGTAAGTCCCAGGCAAGTGCAGTGAAGAGACGAGGGTTATATTCTCTCCATCAACTCTTACTGTGATACTGAGGCTCCACTGTGGGGTGTCACCCAGAGAGAACTTCAACATTGTCCCCAACCCCAGCTCCAGAGAGAGCCCTGGCTCAGAGATTTTTGCCTATGGGAGAAGGTGTCATAAAACAGATAGCTCCTAACCTCTTTCCCCAAGAACTGTCTTCATTTGCAAAAGAGCTTGGAAAATTTTAAGCTAAGAGAACTCTCAAGAACAGTGGAGGTTGAAGTCAAAAGCAATTTGGGGGAGATTTGTGTACCTGATAAAGAAAAAGCCTCATCTGTAGGCCAGCTAGTTTGCAGCAAAGAATTGAGAATAAGACAACTAACTGGAAGGAGCCTTCCTGGAGTCAGAACAAATATCAAACACTGATCTCAGAAAGTCTGGGTTCATGCGTAGAAGAATTTATGCTCTGGGGCATTTTGTTAAAAAAAGAAAAAAAAGAGTAACTGGCCAGCAATTACTGAAATTTTAACAGCTGCATGGGGTCAAAAAAACAGTAGAAAAGAGCCTGAACAGTGCTGCTGTCATCCCAAAGTGACTGTGAGGACATCTACAGCTGTGCCTTCCTGAGGAGCAACACCAGAGGCTTAACACTGGGGGCGTGGGGATGAGGGGCTCGGAGAATAGACATGTCACTGAAATAATTCAGCCAATCACTAAACAAATAAGCAAATAAAAATAACAAGCTCCAGAATGAGGAGACTAGTTGCTGCAATATATTACCTAAAATGTCCAGTTACTAACTTCCGGCCAAGATGGAGGCATAAGTAGACACACTATGCCGCCTTGCACAACCAAGATAGGGACAACAACAATTTAGAAACAGAATAACAACCAAAACTGACAGAAAATTGATCTGAATTGAAGTCAGACAACCAAGAAGTTAAAATAGACACATTCATCCAGACCGGTAGGAGGGGCAGAGTCGGGCAGACAGGCAAGGGTCGCAGCACAGAGAGCAGAGAGGTGAGGACCAGGCACATAAGGCATCCGGGGCACACAAGACCGCTGTGGAGTGGACCCTGAGCGCGCAAGCAGCAGCTGGCAGACCCCAGCTGAGGGGTGGCAACCAGCAGACCCAGTGAGGCAGCGATTGTGAAGCAAGGCACTGGGCGCAACCCAGGATCCCAGTGCCAGGAAACAGCCTCAGGGCACTGATTGAAAACACCTGTGGGGGTTGAGACGCAGGGAGAGACTCATAACCTCACAGGAGAGGTCATTGGAAAGACCCACAGGGTGCACAAGCCCACCCACACGGGAATGGCACCAGAGGGGCCCCGTTTGCTCGGGGGAAGAGGCAAAAGGGACTGAGGTCCCACGGAGAGCAGAGCAAGCGCCATTGTTCCCTCTTGGACCTCGACCCCATATACAACATCACAACCCAGCAACTGGGGTGCCCTGCCCTGGTGCACACCTAAGGCTCCACCCCTCATACATCACAGGTGCAACTAGACCAAAGGAAAAAAAAGAAAAAAGATGGCTCAAACAGAATTGAAAGCCCCAGAGTCAGCTTTTTTTTAAGCGACTGAGAGATAACCAACCTATCAGATGCACAGTTCAAACCACTGGTGATCAGGATGCTCACAGAATTGGTTGATTTTAGTCACAAATTAAATGAAAAAATGAAGACTACACTAAGTGAAATGAAGAAAAATGCACAGGGAATCAATAGTGATGGAATGAAAGTAGGGTCTCACATCAGTGGAGTGGACCAGAAAGAAGAAAAAAACATACAATCAGAAAAGAATGAAGAAATAAGAATTCAAAAAAATGAGGAGAGGCTTAGGGACCTCCAGGACACCTTTAAACATTCCAACATCTGAATTATAGGGGTACCAGAAGGAGAAGAGAAAGAGCAAGAAATTGAAAACTTATTTAAACAAACAATAAAGGAAAACTTCCCCAATCTGGCAAAGGAAATAGACTTCCAGGAAGTCCAGGAAGCTCAGAGAGTCCCAAAGAAGTTGGACTCAAGAAGAAACACACCAAGGCACATCATAATTACATTAGCCAAGATTAAAAATTAAGGAGAGAATCCTAGAAGCAGCAAGAGATAAGGAGGCAGTAACCTACAAAGGAGTCCCCATCAGACTGTCAGCTGATTTCTCAAAAGAGATCTTACAGGCAAGGTAGGGCTGAAGAGAAGTATTCCAAGTCATGAAAGGCAAGGAACTACATCCAAGATTGCTCTATCCAGCGAAGCTTTCATTTAGAATGGAAGGGTAGATAAAGTGCTTCTCAGATAAGGTCAAGTTCAAGGAGTTCATCATCACTAAGCTTTTATTTTATGAAATGTTAAAGGGACTTATCTAAGAAAAAGAAGATAAAAAACACGTACAGTAAAATGACAGCAAACTCACAATTATTAACAACCACACCTAAAACAAAAAGAAACTAAGCAAACAACTAGAACAGGAACAGAACCACAGAATGGAGATTACATGGAGGGTTAGCAACAGGGGAGTGGGAGAAGGAGAGAGGGGGAAAAGGTATGGAGAATAAGTAGCATAGATGGTAGGTAGAAAATAGACAGGGGGAGGGCAAGAATGGTATGGGAAATGTAGAAGCTAAAGAACTTATGATACATGGACATGAACTAGAGGGGGGAATGTGGGTGGGAGAGGGTGTGCAGAGTGGAGGGGAATGAAGGGGGGTAATGGGACAACTATAATAGCATAATCAATAAAATATATTTAAAAAACAAAAAAGAAGTATTAGAAAATAAGTAAAATAAAATAAAATGTCCAGTTACCAACAAAAAATTTAAAGCATGCAAAGAAACAGGGAACCATGACCCATATTTTGGGAAAAAATAAAATTAGGCAACAAAAATTTCCTGTGAAGGGAAGCAAATGTCTGATTTAACAACAACAACAAAAAAAATATTTAAAGTAGCCATTATAAATATGTTTGCAGAACTAAAAAAATAAAGCCTGTTTAAAGAAGTAAAGGTAGGTATATTGACAATGTTATACAAACAGAACTATAAGTAAAAAGAAAGAAATTAGAAAAAAAGGAAATAGAAATTCTGGAGTTGAAAGTGAAATAACCAAATTTTTTTTTAAATTACTAGAAGGATAAATAGTAGATTCAAACTGGAAGAAGACAGAATTGGTGAACTGGAAGACAGATTGATAGAAATTATGTCAGCTTTGGGGCCATTATTATGTTACATAAGGGTTACTTGAACACACGCTATGATACCACAATAGTTGATTTCATGACCAAGGCAGCTACTAAGTGGTCAACGGGAAGGTAGCATACATATGCGGCACAGATATGCTGGGCAAAAGGATGATTCACATCCCTGGCCAGACAGAGTGGGAGGGATGACATTAGAGTTCATTATGCTACTCACAATGGTGTGCAATTTAAAACTCATGAATTGTTTATTTCTCAAATTTTCCATTTAATATTTTTGGACTGCAATTGACAGCAAATAATTAAAACCATGGAAAACAAAACCACAGGTAAGGCGGGGGACTACTGTAATGCAATGCATCATATCAATAGAACAAAAAAACAAAACTGCATAATCCTCTCGAAAGAATTTAAAAATGTCATCACCCTTCATGATAAAAACATTAAACTAGGTATAGAAGGGAACTTCTTCTTCAACATGATAAAGGGCATCTATGAAAAACCACAATTAACATCATAATTAATGGTAAAAGACTAAAAGTGTTCCCCCTAAGATGAAAAACAACACAAGGATATCTATTCTCACCACTTGTATTCAATATTGTATTGAAAGTTCTAGCCAAAGGAATTAAGCATGAAGAAGAAATAAAAAGCATCCAGATTGGAGCAGAAGGAGTAACACTACCTCTATTTGCAGATGACATGCATAGAAAATCCTAAAGAGCCACTAAAGAGCTATTAAAACTTAATAAATGAGTTTAACAAGGTTGCAGGATACAAGAGCAGCATGCAGAGATCAGTCCTATCCCTATAGATGACAATGAACAATCTTAAAATGAAATCAAGAAAACAATTTCATTAACAATAGTATCACAAAGAATAAAACATTATAGCTAAGAAAAAATGTAAGAACAGAAATGCAAAATTTATACTCTGAAAACTAGAAAATATTGTTGAAATTAAAAATACAAATAAATGAAAAAATATCCCATGCCCATGGACTAGAAGACTTAACATTGTTAAGATAACAATACTCCACAAACTAATCTGCAGACTCAACACAATCCCTATCAGAATGTTTTTTTGTTGTAGAAATTGACAAGCTGATTCTAAAATTTATATAGGATTGCAATGGACCCAGAAAAGCCAACTATTCCTGAAAAATAAGAATAAATTAGAAGCACTAGCACTTTACAATTTCAAAACTTACTACAAAGCAACAGTAACAACAGTGTGGTACTGGCACGAGGATAGACATATAGACAAGTAGAAGAGAAGTAAGAGTTCAAATATACCCCACACATGTGTGGTCAACTGATTTTCAACAACAGTGCCGAGACCAGTGAGTGGGAAAAGAATAATCTTTTCAACAAATGCTGCTAGGACAACTTGATGGCCACATGCAAAAAAATGAAGTAGGATTCTTACTTCACACCATACACAAAAATTAATTCAAAATGGACTGAACACTTATGCAAGAACAAAAACTATAAAACTCTTAGGAGAAAGCATAGGAGCAAATATGCATGACCTTAGATTTGACAAAGTTTTCTTAGAGATGAAGCCAAAATATGAGTAGCAAAAGAAAAAATAATAAATTTCACTTCATCAAAATTTAAAACTTTGATGCTCCTAAGAAAACCATCAAGAAAGTAAAAGAAAACATGGAATGGGAGTAAATATTTTCAAATCTTATATTTGATAAGAGACTTGAACATACAAATAAGCTTTACAAGTCAGTAAAAAAAGACAAATAAGCCCAACTAAGAAATGAGCAAAGGATCTGAATAGACGTTTCCCCAAATAACATACTCAGATGGCCAAAACTGAGTATATGAAATGATGTCTAAATACAAGTCAAAACCACAATAAGATACCATTTCTTACCCATGAGAGTGGCTACAATCAAAAAGTCAGATAACAACACTGTTTGTGAAGATATGGAGCTATTAGAACCCTCATGCACTACTGATAGGAATGTATAAGGGTACAGCTGCTTTGGAAAACAGTTTGGCAGTTTTTCAAATGATTAAATGCAGTGTTACCATATGTCCCAGCAATTCCACTCCTAGGTATTTATTTACCCAAGAGAAATGAAAACACATGTCCACACAGAAACTTGTACCAAATGTTTATAGCAGCATTATTCATAATAGCCAAATAGTGGAAACAACCCAAATGTCTATTAACAGACAAGCAGTGGTCTATTCATACAATGGAATATTATTCTGCATAAAAAGAAACGAGTGCTAAGACATGCTACAACATAAACGAACCTTAAAAACATTATTTTAAGTAAAAGAAGCCAGTCACAAATGATGAAATCCTATATAATCCCATTCATATGGAGGTCCAAATAGGGAAATCTATAGAGACATAAAGTATATTAGTGGTTGCCTAGGGCTGGGAGTAGTAGAAGGGAAGATGGAGGATTGTATTAGTTAGCGTTCTCCAGAGAAACAGAACCAGTAAGATGTGTATATAAATAGAAAAAGATTTAAGGAACTGATACACAATTATGGAGGCTGGTAAGTATAAAATCTGCAGGGTGGGCTGGAAGCCTGAAGGCCCATGAGAAGCTGATGTTGCAGTTCAAGTCCAGAGGCCAGAATTCCTTCTTGCTCAGGAGATGTCAGTCTTTTGTTCTATTCAGGTCTTTAACTATTAGGTGAGGCCCACCCATGTTATGGAGGACTTCTGCTTTACTCAAAGTTCTCCTTTCTAAATGTTAATCTCATCCAAAAACAACTTCATAAAAACACCCAGATAATATTTGACCCCATATCTGGCACTGTGGCCGAGCCAAGTTGACACACAAATTAACCATTGTAGAAGTGATAAATAAAGGTACAGGGTTTTTTTAACGTGATAAAAATGTTCTAAAATTGACTGTGGTGATGGTTGAACATGCCTGTGAATACACTAAAAAACATTTAATGTCCACTTTAAATAGGTGACTTGTATATAAATTATATCTCAATAAATGTTTTTTAAAAAAGAACAGACTACCACAATAATCTTCATATCCTTGGAGGATGCAAAAAATTACTATAATCACAATTTTTTAAAGCCCTTTCATCCACAGACCACCAGGAAAACACAAATCATTCTCTGGAGTGGTGATCAGTCAATTAAACAACAGGTATCTACAAAGCCTTATCATAGCACAGTGCTGAACACACAGACAGCATTGATGGATTGATTCACTGCCCCCAAAATGAATCAGATGATTTCCCCAGTGGTCTATGGAATAAAACATACTCTATTCACTTTCCAGTGGGTCAGAAAAAGAACAGTACTGGGCTGCTACTGGAAATCCCTAGAAACTCTATGCAAAGTCTTCTGAGGGACAAAGAAATACAATCCCTGATTTATGTAAGCTTATAGTCTAGTTAGCAAGACATACTACTGGACACAAAACAAGTAACTAAAACCATTGATTAATCTTAAAGCAACTTTTACTAAGGGGTTGTATGGTCCAGAAAAAATAAGAGAAATAATACTTACCTATAAATATTCAATGAAATTGTATATGATGCACTTATATGGTGCATGTACATACACACATTCACGCATACTTCCAAAGGTCAGAAAATTGTTTGCAATTTTTGTCTTAATTCTGGTCTCATTACTACTAGTTGTATTTAGTTAGAAATATATGGAATATAGTTCTACATATTCTACATGTTCTCTGTAGAATATATTTTCTACGTATCAGGAAAAATATATACCACCTAAGATTCTAATGAAAAACTAGGGTATTATAAGCAAAAAGATTAAATTTCTTTGCCATATAATTCCAAATTTTTATGAGTATTGCTATTTTATATTTATGAAAGCAATTTTACAAAAATAAGGACATCAAAACCAAGTTCACAATATACTGCATACTGCAAAAGAATGTAAAAAACAATAAAAAATTACAGGGATAGTTATCTATAAAACACTGTCACATACAATATCTTACTGATGTTTCACAACAGCCTAGAGAGGTAGTTGTTGTTATTATGTAATTCTCACTCTAGAGATACATCAACTGAGATTTTGAGAGATTAAATGACTCATCAAGGTCATCCAGGTAATAATGTCAAGGCGATCAAATTCAGACTTGACTGGGCTTTCAAATCAAAATATCTACAATACAGTGAAAAGCAATTGCTCATTCCAGTCAAGAACTGCGACTACTAAGAAAGGTGTTTATGTCTAAATACTAGGTAGCAAAAAGAAATTTTTAAAGAGCAATAGCAGCAGCAGTAAAGTTAGCTTTCAAGTTCTGTACCGGTTAGGCAAAAAGAAAATATAACATTCCTGCAAACTATATATTTTCACTTTTCTCTAGTCCTTTTTCTACCATCAAAGTAATATATCTAGGAGAAAGGAATTACAAATTCCCTAAACTGTTCGTCTTTATGGTCTGTGGATTGAGGTTTAATACATATTAATATTTCATTAAAGTACTTAGGTCTCACCTTCACAAAATAAAAGGTACATGTCTTACAATAATCACCACTTAAATGTATAATTTTCTCCATAACAAACTAAACCTATTATCAAAATGTAGTCTCTCCCCACTTAAAAAAATCCAGCTTTTAATTTATAGTGGTCATGAAATGAGCATCGGCCAGAGTTAGAGTTCATTGTATGTCCTGACCCCCACAGTCTTAAGGACAAGCTTTGATTTATATTACAATTGAGAATGTGCCTCAAGATATTTTACAGGAAATTAATGTTTGGCTTTGGTATTCTTGTGGCTTATAGCAAGCAATACTATAGTTGGTAGCATAAACCAGGAAACCTACTAAACAGCACATCCAATTTGTCTGTGGTTCCATTGCCCTCTAGTGGCTATTTTGAAACTAGTTATCAGTAGTTAATAATCTTTGAAAGTCAGCAGTGATTCCAAAGCAGGATGGGCAGACCAGCAGTATCAGCAACATCCAGGAACTTCCTAGACATAGAAATTGCAGGCCCCACCTAACATCTACTGAAAGGAAACTGTGGATGGAAATATAATACATCCTCCTGATAATTCTGATGCACATCAAGAATTTGAGAGCCACTAGAGTAAGGAAAGCCTTCTATTTGTATTTCAAGTAGATATGAAAGTATTTGGCTGTATGTGAGCCTAAATAACTTTATATGTCAGCCTGACTAGGCTAAAGGATGCCCAGATAGTTGGTAAGCATTATTTCTGGGTGTGTCTGTGACAAGTGTTTTTTTCTCAGATTAGCATCTGAATTGGTAAACTAAGTGAAGCAAATACCCTCCCAAGTATGGGTGATATCATCCAATCTGTTGAGGGCTTAAATAGAACAAAAAGATGCAGAGGAAGTGCAAAATCGCTCTGTCTGCGTGCACTAAGACATCCATCTTCCCCTGTCCTCAGACATGGATGCTTCCGGTTCTCAAGCTTTCAGATTCAGAGGAGAACACACACCATTAGCCCCACAATTCCCAGGCCTTCAGACCTAAGCTGAATTACACCATAGGTTTTCAGGGTTCTCCCCTTGGAGACAGAAGACTGTGGGACTTTTCAGCCTCCATAACCACTTGAGCCAATTCCTATAATAAATATCTTCTTATGTATCTCTAGATAGATGATATAAAGATATAGATATAGGTAGATATAGATATAATTTGTTCTGTTTCTCTGGAGAATCCTGACTAGTACATGACAATGCATATGAGTTTTCTTTCTGATACTATTGCTGATAATTATTCCCATGCTTTTCTTAAATTTCAAAAGGCCTCTGACATGTGCAGAGTAATATAGAAAAAGCATACAATTAGGGAGTTTTAAAAGTGCTACATATCCATGACTAAACGATATAGAAAAAAAATACAATGGATAAAAGTTAATTCATTACTTTTACAAAAATTTTTAATTTTTATTGTATTTTTCCATTTTGCTTCCTTATATGCCCCTCCCCCCACAATCACCATACTGTTGTCCACATCCATGAGCCCTTTTTCCTTTTTGCTTGATCCCTCCACCCCCTACCCCCAGTATATCTGTCATCCTGCTCTGAGTCTGTCTCTATTTTGCTTGTTAGTTCATTTTACTCATTAGATTCAAAATATGAGTAAAACCGTATGGTATTTGTCTTTCTATGACTGGCCTATTTCACTTAGCATGTTCTCCAGGTCCATTCATGCTGTTGCAAAGGTTAAAATTTTCTTCTTTTTTACATCCAAGTAGTATTCCATTGTATAAATATCCCAGAGTTGTTTTATATGCTAATATAGTTGATGAACACTTGGGCCACTTCCATATCTTGACAATTGTTAATGACACTTCAGTGAACATAAGGGTGCTTATGTTCTTTTGAATTAGTGTTTTGGGTTTCTTCGGATATATTCCCAGAAGTGGGATCACTGAAATCAAAAAGTAGATCCATTTTTAATTTTTTGAGGTATCTCCACACTGCTTTGCATAGTGGTTGCACCAATCTACATTCTACCAAAAGTGTAATTTCTCCGCATCCTCACCAGCACTTGTTTGTTGATTTATTGATGATAGCCATTCAGACAGATGTGAGGTTTTATCTCATTGTGGTTTAAATTTTTATTTCTCTGATGATTAGTGATGTTGAACATCTTTTCATGTCTATTGGCCATCTGTATGTCCACTTTGGAGAAGTGTCTATTCAGGTCCTTTGGAGAAGTATCTTTTTAATTGCATATTTTTTTAGTGTTGAGCTTTGTAAGTTCTTTATACATTTTGAATATTAACCCCTTATCAGATATGTTTTCCCATTCCATGGGTTGTCTTTTTATTTTGTTCATTGTATCCTTTGCTGAGGGATTCCTTTGCTGTGAAAAATGGTTTAGTTTGATGCAGTCCCGTTGTTTTTTTTTTTATTTTGTTCCCCTTACCTGGAGAGATGTATCAGACAAAATATTGCTAGGAGCAGTGTCCAAGATTTTACTGCCTATGTTTTTTCTTCTAAGATTTTTATGGTCACAGGTCTAATATTTAAGTCTTTAATCCATTTTCAAATTATTCTTGTGTGTGGTGTAAGAAAGTGGTCTACTTTCACTTTTCTGCACATATCTGTCCAGTTTTTCCAACACCATTTATTGAATAAACTATCTTTGGCCCATTGTATGGGCTTACTTTCTCTGTTGAATATTAATTGCCTATAAAGGTATGGGTTTATTTCTGGGCTCTCTATTCTATTCCATTGAGCTATGTGTCTGTTTTTATGCCACTACCATGCTGTTTTGACTACTATGGCCTTATAGTATAGTTTGACACTAGGTAGTGTTGATTCCTCCAACTTTGTTTTTCTTTTTCGAGATCATTGTTGCTATCCAGGGCCTTTTATAGTTTCATATAAATTTCTGAAATATTTGTTCTAGTTCTGTGAAATATGTCATTGCAATATTGATAGGAATTTCATTGAATTATGGATTGCTTGGGGTAGCATGGACATTTTAATGATGTTAACTCTTCCTATCCATGAACACGGTACATGTTTCCACTTATCTGTATCTTCAATTTCTTTCTTCGGTGTCTTGTAATTTTCTGAATACAGGTCTTCTACATCCTTGGGTAGAATTATTCCTAGGTATTTTATTCTTTTTGAAGCAATTGTGAATTGGGTTGTCTTCTTAATTTCCCTGTTAGTTCATTATTAGCATATATATATACATACATATGACTGAATGAAATAGAAAAAAATAACATGAATAAAAGTAAATTCATTAGATATTAAACATTAATTTAAGAGATTGCTAACTAGCCAAACATCTGCGCAGAATCTACCCATTATTTTCTTGGCTATAAATCAATGGAAAAATGTTTGTTGAATGGAATGACTATTCAATCCAGGTTTGCGTGGGACATTTAATATTCAAGTTCATTAGTAGATGTATATAGTTTTATAACCATTTTTCCCATTACACAAATTGCTACTTCCATGTTCATTATAGCATTATTCATAATAACCAGGAGGTGGAAGCAAACCAATAATGTATAAATAGAGAAAATGTGAAATAGAGAAAACATACAATAGAATATTATTAGGCCTTAAAGAAAAAGGTAATCTGGTCACATGCCACAATATAAATGAATCTTGAGAACATCATTCTAAGTTAAATAAGCCAGTCACAGAAAGACAAATTGTTTTTTTTTATCTTCTTAATCTTAATTTATTTTGTTCTTATTTGGGCAGCTATATATCTACCATTTAAAAACAACAACATAAGCACAAAATGAAAAGGTAAAAATCAGTGAGGTATAACTGAAAACTAGTGTAGTCCCATGGGAAAAAGGAAATGAGGAGCTTCATCTATAAAGGATATATTAGATTTATGAAGTCATTAAAAATGCTTAGTTCTCACAGCTCTCAAGGCTGTTTCAAACGAAAATTTCAGATTCTGGCTTTCATGGAACTATACAGCAAAAGGAACTAAAATTTGTATTGCAGTAATCCTTTCTCCACCCCCAACATTGTCCAAATTATCTAACCTTTTTAAATGATGGTTTATTGGAAATGATGTTGGAATAATGGGCAGGTCACCTGGGATCCAGTCCCAACTGGCTACTAACTATAAAGACCTGGAGCTTGTTTCCTCCTGGGGCTCATGTCCCTCATCTGTAAAACAGAGAAGTGGGGCTCTGAGAAAGACAAATTCTGTATGATTCCACTTATACATGGTATCTAAAGTAGTCAAATTCATAGCAACAAAAAATAGTTGTGATTGCCAGGGTGTAAAAAGACAGGGAAACGTAAAGTTGTTATTCAGTGGGAACAGAGTCTCAGTTTTGTAAGATGTAAAAGTTACAGAGATGCATAACAAGGTGAATACAGTTATCAATGCTGAACTATACACTAAAAAATGGTTAAAATGGTAAATTTTATATTTTGGTTTTTTTCTCCTTCCCTCCTTTCCCTTTTCCTCAACTCAGTCTGTTTCCAACTCAATATATGCACCAAATCAAGGAAAATACAGGAGAGAAGAATGGGTGTTCTGCTCACTTCCCTTTGCAGTTCTCCACAACAAATTCCTCATTTTACTTCAGGAAAATGGGCAGAATGTTGAAGGAAAGCTCAATTCCAGCCTTCTAATTATGGGAGCTAGACCATTTCTTCCAATTCAGGCTCAGAATGGGTACTCTGCCAGACAACAGGCAAATATATCTAAGTTCTTAGGATCTTCAAAACCAAATGAGAAATTAATTTAAATAATAAAAATATTAACATGCTCTCACATTCATAAATAACATGCCTTAACTGATCTCAAGTTAAAGAAAGCAAAACTAAGAGACAATACACACATACACACATTTTCTTTACTAATCAATGGAACAAAAAATGAGAAAGTATTTCTCGTAAATAAATAGCTTATTCCATTAGGAAATACTTCATTCTACAATCTATTTGAGCTGGTTTTCCATCAATTTCATCAGGTTTCATTTCTTCACTTCTCTTTGGATGCAAAGTCCCATAATAAACAATAAGAAGAAGAATTCCAAGGAAAAGAGTAAGAGCTATAATAATACTGATAGGTATAAAATAGTCTGAATTAAAAATAGAAAGTGGGCACAGCCACAACACAATCAATATCCCCAATGTTGCCAGTACCCTTACAATATAATAACAAGACATTGGACATTTGGTATTCTGTCCCTTAATATTAAAAAATGTAAAAATAAGAATAAATCCAACAACAATCCTGTATAAGAACTCCATAATCATGGAAACACAAAACTGAGTTTGGTTTTTAAATGCCCACAATATACCTAAAAACCAAAGAAATAACAACAGACATAAAGCAATATTAACATTTAAGAAAAAAAGAAGTACAACACTCAGCATCCAAGATAATAATGTAAACAACTTATAAAAGAGATATGTGAGTTTTGGACAGAGCCCATTAAGGAGATTTTTATCAGGCAAAGATTTTCTTAAAGCTACTTGATAATCAACAGTCGCCCAAGAAATAGCACAGCAGGAGACCATGATGGCTGCATCTATAAAACAAATGAAAAAAATTTAAAGAGATATTGTTATAGCAAAATTAATATCAATATTAAATTACTAT
Organism: Tonatia bakeri; assembly: GCA_004024845.1. Lineage (NCBI taxonomy): Eukaryota > Metazoa > Chordata > Mammalia > Chiroptera > Phyllostomidae > Tonatia > Tonatia bakeri. The sequence goes on from PVIA01005221.1 coordinate 27,865, forward strand.
ATGCCATACATGCTTTATATATATTTACACACACCCAGAAACACATGTCAGGCACTTCATATACTCATCTCATCCAATTCTTTGATTATATATATTAATATTCTCATATTATATATGAAGAATTAATGCTTGGAAAATATATATTATTTGACCCAAGTTATACAGCTAGCAAGTTGCAGACAGTTGAGATTTGAATCTAAATCTGCCAAAGTCCAAAGTTAGTGTATTTCACCAATGCACTAGACTGTGTTTCAAGATTCTAAATAAATTGTACAAATTTTGGACACTTTTTTTTTTTTTGAGGAACTGGTACAGTGAAAACTTCATACTCTGGAAATTCTCTGAGACACTACAGTTATGAGCTTTGACCCTAGGCATATATCTAATTCCCTAAAACAACATGGGGGGTGGAATTTAACATAAGTATGAGTTGAGTCTCAAGCAGCTCAATTCCCAGTATCTTTAAGATGATGGATCAAATAAATATGTTCTAAAAAACATACAAATTTCTATAGGTTTGACATCTTTACCCCAGTTTTTCCTCCAACAAATAACAGAAGAGTATGTTCATTACCACTTTAGAAAGGCATGGTCATTAATCCCACTGTCAAAACTGAGACTTTTATAATACTGTATCCATGCTACACCTACGTTGACCAATGTGACTGCACTTTGACAAAGGGCCATGAAAGTTAATTAATCCAGCTTTATGGTTAGAATTTTCTACCAGACATCCCTCCCTTGTGAGGACCCTGAGTTTTGTTTTCAGCCATTCAACACCCTGGGAAGCCACCAAAACTGAATCTGCTATTTACAAGGTTCTATAAAAACCTCAGGGTATAAATGCCTTCTGAGTCCCACTCACCCCATCTGAGTTCCTACTTTAATGCATATTTTGACCTGTTATATTAGATTGTATTATGCAAGCTTTTGAACATATTTATCTAACACTTGTGGATATTTTCAGAGAGAGGGTTGATTGAAATAATTCAGCCTTTCAGTGGTAAAGCTGATTTGAATAACTTAAGTTTTTCATCTGCTTTCCATCTTCTAAACAGTCATTGATATTTTTTTGTTGTTGTTCAATTACAGTTGTCCCTATTTTTCCCTCATTGCTCTCCCCTGCCCCACCCACCCCCTTTCTCCCACATTCAAGTTGTTAATATTTCTAATCTGCTATTCTACTCTATATTCTCTTTGTTTTTGTAGGTTTATATTATTTGTACTCCTTTAGTCTCATTAGTGTAATTTCAGGAAGGAACAAAGATAAAAGAATATGTTCGATCCTCTGAAGTACTTCTATATGTAGCCTTTTTTTTTTACATTTTGAGTTATTCTTCCTGATTGTCAAAACTATACATGGTATTTGGAGAAAAAAAAATTGGAAATTCAGAAAAGTGCAGAGAAGATTAAATAAACTTATTCATAATCCCACTACTCATAAGCAGCCAGAGTTAACATTTTTCATATTTTATTTTAGGCATTATTCTATATAATAATTTATTTGTATCTTTAAAAGTATGCTGATAGAAACTTTTATAAATTGCTTTTTGCCTGAATTTTATTTTAGAATTACTCTCCTATGTCATTAAAAGTTATCACTATTTCCACTGGCTACATAATTTTTTATTGTAACAGTGTACAATAACTTACCAATTCTTCTACTGTTAGACAATTAGATTATTTCTCATTTTTTGCTATTTTTAATTAATACCTCAACTTCTTACTTTAAGGAGAAACTAAAGAATGAGGGTACAACCATAATATGAAGATAACAGCCACTGGATCCCATTGCTGATCTGGATGCTATGAACTATTTGAAATCATCAGCAAATACACCATAAGACAGGCTATAAACTGAAATGCTGAACTTCTAGTTTCAGTAACTGTATGACACAGAACACCTAAGTCCCAACCCACAAATTATTTGCATCACAAAGAAAAAGAGGTCTCATTCATAGTACATTCATTACAGTGTCTTTCTAATAACCAAAGTAAAAATAATAATATTAGAAATGGCTACAATCTAGAGGTTTATGGGAAATTAGGAACAGAAAGACTATTCAGGGGAATGAACTGATGTCACAGGTGAGTCTAGTATAGCGGGAACCCCAAGAAAGATGGCAATCTGGTCCTCTGAGATGAATCCAAGTCAGCATGCAACCTTAGTCATTAGTGAAAGCTGAAACTATCATTTAGCAAAAAAAAAATAATTTTTTAACATTTCAAACACCTATTAAAAGTTTTTTAATGGAACATAATCGATAAAAGAAAAACACAAACAAAATATAACCAGAGACACTGAAATTAAGAACAATCTAACAATAGGGGGGAGGAGACAATGGGGGGAAGGGTTTTCAGGAACTATTATTATAAAGGACACATGGACAAAACCAAGGGGGAGGTTGGAAACAAGGGAGAGGGTGGGTTTGGCTGGGGTAGGGGGGAGTGGTGGGGAGAAAATACAGACAACTGTAATTCAACAATAAAGAAATTCATAAAAAAGATTTTTAATGGAAATATCAAACTGTCCTTTAAAATTGAATATCTTACCCTAATAAGGAGATATGCTATAACAGAGCAACATATTGGCCAACTTTCATGAGTTCTGTCATGAGCATTTGCACTTTCATCTAAAGATTCCAATTCTGGAAATTTACCCTATGGATATATTTCAAGCATGCAAAATGACTCATGCATAAGATTATTCATTGTACCATTTTTGCAATAGTAAAATACTAGAAACAACCTAAAATAACATAAAAAGGGGTTTGTTAAATAAATCATGACATATCCATAATGTGTAATATTATTCAGGTAATACAAATGAATGAGGGAGCTCTTTCTGTACTGCTATAGATAGTTCTCCAAGATATACTGTTAAATGCAAAAAGCAAAGACAGTTTTTATCTTATATTACTATTTCTGTAAAATAGGAAGGAGGAAGAGAGAGGGAGAGAATGAGGGAGGAACAGAGAGACAGGGAAACAGACAAAGAGAAAGAATTAATATAGATTTTTTCAAAACTTTTCTGGAGGAAGCATCAAAAAACTGACAATAGTGTCCTTTCTGAGCAAAGGAAGGAATGGGATGAAGGGGGAGGAAGACAGCATGTCTTTATATATTTTTAAATATTTAAACCATGTACTTCTTTTTGAAAAATAAATAATTCTATAAATAAAAACCATTTAAAAATTCTAAAACCTACCAAAGACTTACGTAGTTAACATAAGATCTCAGTGGCATCCATCTAACAAAGGCTATTAAGAAAGACTTACACTGACTGAAGTTTGCTTGACCATGTTCCAGAAAGATATAGAGCTGAAGAACAAGTTGTGGACAGCCTTCTAGGTAGGTTTCAAATAGCCTGAGCATGCTCAAATCAGTCATTCTATCTATAGCTTCTTTATGTGGATCAATTTGTTCTTCTATGAAGTTATCAGTTTTGCTGCCATATTTGAAAGCCACGTAATAACCCTTTTTCAAGGCAAACCAATACCTGCAAAGTAAACATGAACATTTATCTTCAGTAATATACACTTTATAACATGCATGTTTACATATACATTATTTTTTTAAAGTAGCATATGTTTAAGTACAGATTTTTCCCACAAACTTTCTCTACTACAAATTTCTTCTCATGGTTGCTTTATTGAGATTCATACTCCATAAACTTTTCTGTTATCCTCACCCAAGGAAATGCTTATTGGTTTTAGAGGGGGAGGGAGGGAGAGAGAGAGGGAGATAAACATCAATGTGAAAGAGAAACATCGATCAGTTGCCCCCTGTATATTGTTTTTCTTTTAGAATTGCTTTTGTTCTGGTCTATACATTACGGGAGTTTCACTTTTGTTTACTGACATGTATTTTTAATAGTCAAATACTTAATTTTTACAGCTTATGGAATTTGATTTATGGTTAAAAAGACTTTCCCCATGCTACTTGATTTGTTTGAAATTTATCCAGTGTCTGATTATTTAGAAGTATGGTCCATAACATGGAATCTGACATTATTCCAACTCTAAAGTTAATCAAAACCTTTACTGTTTTTTTTTAACTTCTACACTTCTTATACTTCATATATTGGCTGTTGCTTCCTCTTCCATTCTAGTCTATTTCTACAATCTCTGTGTGGTCTGCCTACTTATATGGCATACAGAAAAACACTTCTTTTCTTGTCCTTGTGATTCGGACTGGCAGGGGAAGTGCTCCTCTGGAAACAAAACTCCTCTCGTCCATCCTTTCAGGCTTTCTGCTGGCCAGAAGAAAATGAGCCCATATTTTGTTACATCAAACACTGGGAAGATAAAAACATAACCTGCAAAATTTTAAAATTCTCTTAGTACCCCTCTCTATGTTTCTAACAATATACTTCTGAAAATTTCACCCTCATCACAGAACAGGCTAATTCTTTTCAAGATCGTATGTTAGGGCATGAGCTAAGTCTGACCTTCCTATGAAGGTTCAATTATAGTTTACATAACTTTTTTCCAAATGGCTACTCAGTTGTCCCAAAACACCTAACTACTAAGCAAAAAAAAACAATAAGAATGTAGAATCTATGTACAACACTATCAACTACACTTACTAAATATCATTTCTAGATTACTACAGCCAACCAACAACTGCAGCAGAAAGCATATATTTAGAGTATACATGAAATCATAAAGATGAACCATATGTTAAGCAATAAAACAAGTCTAAATAAATTTCAAAATCAAAATCTTAAGAGTATGTTATCTGATCATAATGAAATTAATTAGGAATTAATATTAAAATATTTATAAAAGTTTCAAATATCTGAAAAAAAAATTTAAATGCAGCCTAACATTTGAGTAAAAGAGAAATCACAGGGAAAGCTAAAAAGTATTTTTTACTAATCAGTAATAAAAACATAACATATCAAAATTTCCAGGATACAGTTAATGTATAGGTTTGGGAGAAATGCATAGTTTAAATGCTTTTATTAGAAATAAAAAGGTTAATAATAATAATGTAAGTTCCATAGAAATGACCTAGAAAAAGAGAAGCAAAGTAAACCCCAATTACACAGAAAAAAGGAAATAATAAAGATAAAAGCGTAAGTCAGTGCAATAAAAAAGAGACAAGCAATAGAGAGAAATTAAAAAGCCAAAATTTGGTTCTTTGAAAAGATAAGAGAAATAGATAAGCCTCAAACAAGATGCTGAAAAGTAAAGAGAGGAAGTAGGAGAAGGATAGAACAAAAAAAGCCATATCAGGAATGGAAAAGGTGACATCACTAAAGATCAAAACTATACTAATGATATACTAGAAATAATTTTATACCAATAAATGAAACTTTGATGAAATGGGCAAAATCCCTGAAAACCACAATTTACTAACACTGACACAAGATCATTAGAAAATCTGAATAAATCTGAATTTTTCAAAGAAATCAAACTTGTTTTCAAAAATCTATACACGACATTATCCAATACATTTTATCAAACATTTAAGGAAGAAAAAACACCAGTCTTGCACAAACTCCTTCAGAAAATAAAGCAGGAATACTTACCAACTTCTATTAGCAGGCTAGCATAAAACTAATCTAAAACTTGTAAGAGATACTACAGGAAAAAAATTATAAAACAATATACCTCATGGACACAAAAATGCTTAATGAAATATTTAAAAATGGAATTCAGCAATGTATAAAAAATAATAATCATCCCTGGCTTGTGTGGCTCAGTGGACTCAGCACTGTCCTGTGAACCAAAGGGTCACCAGTTCAATTCCCAGTTAGGGCACATGCCTGGGTTGCAGGCCAGGTCCTCAGCTGGGGGCACTCAAGAGGTAACCACACAATGATGTTTCTCTCCCTTTCTTTCTCCCTCCCTTCTCCTCTCTCTAAAAATAAATAAATAAAATAAAATCTTTAAAAATAAAAACAATCATCATCATTATCACCATCGTCGTCATCATCATCAATTAAGTTCTACACCAGGAATGCAAAGTTGGTTAACAGCATTAAGTCAATCAGTAAGGCTAGACTCTCTGTCCTCTGCCATCATGGGTCACAGGCATGTTCCTGGAAAGGGCTGTCCCAGTGGTTGTGCCCTACCACCACAGCATCCCCACCTGGCTGAAACTGACATCTGATGACATGAAGAAGCAGATCTACAAACTGGCCAAGAAGGGCCTGACTCCCTCATAAATTGAGGTGATTCTTAGAGACTTACATGGCACTGCACAAGTATGTTTTGTGACAGGCAATAAAATCTTGAGAATTCTTAAGTCCAAAGGACTTGCTCCTGATCTTCTTGAGGATCTTTACCATTTAATTAAGAAAGCTGTTGTTCTTCAAAAGCAACTTGAGAGGAACAGAAAACATAAGGATGCTAAATTCCGTCTGATTCTGATTGAGAGCTATATTCACTGTTGGTTCAACATTCTAAGACTAAACGAGTCCTCCCTCCCAATTGGAAATACAAGTCATCCACAGCCTCTGCTGAGGATGCATAAAATGTTTGTTCTCAAGCAATAAAACCATTATTTGACTGAAAAAAATTTAAAGTAAAAAATAAATAAATGAAAGAATGAATCAATGAAAAAACCATGTGATCATCTCAATAAGTGCATATCTATTTGACAAAATTCAACATCCATTCATAATAACAAAAAAAAAATCTCAAGAACATTAAAAAATGAGGAAATCTCTTTAATTTTATAAGAAAAACAATGAAAAACCTGCAGGTAACACCAAACTTCATGGTAAAACATTCAACACTTTACCCCTGAGATCAGAACAAATCAAAAATGGCACTCTCATCACTTCTATTTAATATTTTACTGGAAGACTTAGAGAAATGAAGCAAAGTGAAAAAATAAAAAGAATAAATATTTTAAAGGAGAAAATCAAACTATTCCTATTTGCAAATTACATGATGATTGACACAGAAAGTATGAAGAAAACAATCAGAAAACAAATATAAACAATGAGTCCATCAAGTCTGAGAAAATGTTATTAAAAGAAATCAATTGTTTTTCTATTCCATGGAAACAAACAATTGAAAAATGAAATTTAAAAGGCAATACCAATTACAATAGCTGGTAAACTGATTCTAATATTTATGTGAAAATACAAAACCTCTAAAATAGCCAAAACAATGCTGAAAAAGAACATAAGTTACAAATACATGACTTCAAGAATACATGACTTGACTTCTAGTTTCAAGTCTGTCATATAAGGGGACTTAGAAGTTGGCATTCCTTCCTAACAAGTAAAAACCAAACCGAAAAAAACCAACGACTTCTTATACCTGACAGAGAAGTAAGGGCACAAGGCAAATTGTTTCCCCCAAAATTGGAGCTACATACAGGTGGATACAAAGAATCATAAATTACAGGAAGAGAAAACCTCAAGAAACCCCCTTAAGAACTAGTGCCAGATTAGATAAACTTGAACTATAATTGATGCATTGTTGGAAGCAAAGTGTGAACAAGTCTGTTAGTTAAAAACTTGAGCAGGGACCCTGGAGCTCTGACTCTCACAACAAAGATGGGGGAAAAGGCATCCAGCAGGCATAAATGAAAGTAGCTATTTTGAAATATACCAAAGCTGTATTTTACCATAATGTTCATGTAAAATACAGCTTTGGTGAGGATGGGACTGAGAGGCATTTGGGATGTCTACAGACCAGGGGCAAAGACTCACTAAAAGACTGAGACCTATTATAGTAGCATAATAGGACTGTAGTATTCCTCCCACACTTCACCACCATATTACTAAAGGCCTATTTACCACAGTTCCTTTCACTCAATACAGTAAGTCCTCACTTTCATTAATAGGTTCTTATAACTGAAGTGAAATGACATATCAAAACCAATTTTCCAGTTGGCCCATTGATATAAACAAGAGTTAATTCCTATGGTATCTCATCAACATTATAACAGAATGACATTAAGCATAATGACATTATTTAAGGACCTGCCATACATCATGCCCTATTTTCAACAAAAATTACCAGGCATACTTCAATTCCTAGTTTGAAAAGACAGAGCAAGCATCAGAACCAGACTCAGAAATGGCAAGGATGTTGGAGGTAGGAGAATATGAATGTAAAACAACTATAAATAATATGCTAAGGACTATAATGAAAAAAAATAGACAACATCCAAAAGCAAATGGTTCATGTAAGCAGAGAGATGGCAATTCTAAGCAAGAATCACAAAGAAATTCTAGGGAAAATACTATAACAAATGAAGAATCATTGATGGACTTATTAGAATGTACACAGCTGAGGAAAGAATCTCTGAGCTACAAGAAATCTCAATGGAAACCTGCAAAACTGAAAAGTAAAGAGAACAAAGATCAAATAAAGTAACAGACTACCCAAGGACTGTGTGACAACTACAAAAGGTATAATATACATGTAATGGAAAAGAAAAATAGGAGGAAAAGAAAAAGGAAAGAAACAGAAGCTGTATTCGAAATGATAACAACTGATAATTTCCCTAAATTAATGTCAGATACAAAACGAGATATCCAGGAAGATCACAGAACACCAGAAAATAAATGCAAAAAAATCCGTATTTAGGCATTTCATATTCAAACTGAAGAAAATCAAAACTGGATTAAAAAAATCTTGAAAAATGACAGAGAGAAAAAAAATATTACCTATAGAGGAGAAAAGGTAAGAATCACATCCAGCTTCTCAGAAACCATGCAAGAAAGAAGTGGAGTGCAATATTTAAAATACTGAAAGAAATGTAGAAATCTGCATCCTACAAAAGCAAAGGAGAAGGTCATCAGCAAGACAGAGTAGAAAGTTCCAATGCATGTCTCCCCACTCTCCAAAAAACAGTGGGTAAACAACTACAAGGGGGTGGGTCCCAGGTGGCACCACAAGAGGATTCAACCCCACTGAGGAACACACCAAATACACACATACATTTAGAGCAATTCTTCCTAAAAGACAACTGAGGGCCAACTGAACAGTTTTTGCATAACAAATAAGAGAGAGGGATAAAGACAGAAACATAGAGAAGGTTGGGGAGCTGTGAGAGTTCTCCAGGATCTGAGAAACCTGTGAACACCATTGTTTACATTCTCCCTACACCTAGACATTGTGGGCAAGAGCTCTACCCAGGTGCTCTGGCCAACCTGCAAGATCACCATTCCCCGTCACCCTGTCCTGAGCTCACTCCAACGAGACCAAAAGGGCACCACAGCACACATGTGCCAAGCTGCCCAGCCCAGACCCTGCTCCAGCCACAGACAACCAAATTAACAGGAAGATGCCACACATATGTGCATACTGGGCCACCCCATCCAACATAGGGGCATAAACATATAAAGCAAAAATTAAAAAATTAATAGACGTAGTGGGAGAAATTTTCAGTATTACACTAGTGGGAGACATTAACACCCAACTTACATCAATGGATAGATGATCCAGACAAAAAATAAGGAAGGAAAGGCCTTAAAAGTCACACCAGACCAAATTCACTCAATAGACATTTACAGAATATTTTAACCAAAAACTGCAGAATACACACTGTTTTCAATGTGTAGTGTCTAAGTCTTAGTCTCTACATCTCTTAATCTTAGTCTCTAAGACTAAGACTAATCACATATTAGGTCACAAAACAAGTCTCCACAAATTCAAGAAGACTGAAATATATTAAGCATTTTTTTCAACCCCAATATCATAAAATTAGAAAGTTCACAACTGGAAAAAAACACACACAAATACATGGAGACAAACGACATGCTACTAAACAACCAATGGATCAAATAGGAAATCAAAAAACCTAAAGACAAATGAAAATGAAAACACAACTCTCCAAAACCTTTGGGACGCAGCAAAAGCAGTTATAAGAGGGATTTTCATGGCTATCCAGGCCTACCTCAAGAAACAAGAAAAAAATCCAAATAAACAACCTATCTTTACATTTTAAAAAACTATAAAAAGAAGAACAACAAACAAAATACAAAGTAAGTGCTGACTAGCATGGCTCACTTGGTTCAGTGTGGTCCCACAAAGCAAAAGGTCACTGGTTATATTCCCAGTCAGGGCATATACCTTGGTTGCAGGCCCAGTGCCCAGTTGGGTCACACGTGAGAGGCAACTGATTGCTGTTTCTCTCAAACATTGATGTTCCTCTCCCTCTCTTCCTCCCTCCCTTCCCCTCCTTCTAAAAATAATAAATAAAATCTTCTTTAAAAATTATTTAAAAAATCCAAAGTAGAAGAAAGGAAATAATAAAGATCAGAGCAGAAATAAATGAAATAAAGAGTAAAAAAAAAAGATCAATGAAACTAAGAGTTGGTTCTTTGAAAGATAAACAAAATTGACAAACCTTTAGAGAGATTCATAAAAAAAAAAAAGAGGGTCCAAATAAATAAAATAAAAAATGGCCCTGGCTGGTGTGTCTCAGTGGATTGGGTGCCTGCCTACAAACCAAGGGGTCACCGGTTCGATTCCCAAGCAGGGCACATGCCTGGGTTGTGGGCCAGGTCCTTGGTAGGGGAAACGTGGACACAACCACACACTGATGTTTCTCCCCTGCTCTTCCTCCCTCCTTTTCCCTAAAAATAAATAAATAAAATCTTTTTAAAAATGAAAGAGAAATCACATCTGACAACATAGAAATATAAAGGATCATTAAAGAATACAATTATAAGCCAACAAATTGAACCTAGAAGAAATACATAAATTTCTAAAAACATACAACCTTTCAAGACTGAATGAGGAAGCACCTCAAGCCATGAGTTTAAGTGTCAACCCCATCTTACAGAAACCCTAGATATCTCCTAAGAATAAAATCAAAGCCTCTACAGATGACTTGGTGAAGGCCTCACAATTAATTTTTTCAAGGGCAATGACCCTAGTATCAATAATCATTGATACTAGGAAAACAAGGCAATATGAGTACCCTATAGTAAAAGCAAAGCCAGTAGTAACAAACCTGAAAAGGCTTCAGATGTTAAAATTATAAATGAAACAACTATGCTTACTATGTTTAAAGATACAAACGGCAAGTCCAAAATATCCCAGTGAACAGGAAACTATAAAAAGTGACACAGCACCCTTGAAAGAACTAAATATTGCTTCTAAATATAAAAATTGTAATAATTAAAATTTAAAACTCAATGGTTAGATATAATAACATTTTGACCACAACAAAAGAAAGTACTAGTAATGACAGTCATGAAAAAATTACATAGAATGTACCACATCAAAAAATAAAAATTGTAAATAACTAAAATATAAAAGTCATGTTAGATACAATGAGAGGTCTAATTTTCATTTGCTTACAGCCCCAAAAGGCAAAAAAACAGAAATATAGTAAAGGAAATGTTAGAAAGTAATGACTAGAATTGTGCAGAACTGATAAGTTTCAAAGAATCATGAAGAGTAGCAAATCCCAAACTGGAGAAAAAAATCCATACCTCAATATATCATAATTAAACATAGAACACCAAAGATAAAAAGAAAAATCAAATTAAAAAACTTGAATAAAAATAAAATAATATACCTAATATAGAAAGAGAAAGCATAAGCGCAACCAGAGGAAATAAAAAAACAAAATACTTTTAAAAGACTGACACCTAATACTTCAAGAGAAACAATGAAAATGAAAGACAAGACAGTGTAAAACAGAGAAAATAACCAAGTACTTATCTACAATTCCATAGCCACTGAAATATCTCTCAAGAAAGATGATGAAATAATGACATTTCTAGACAACCAAAAATTGAGAGATGGTTTCACCAACAGATTCCCAATAGATGCAATTCTCAGCCTCAGGGAGGCAGAAGAAAAGTGGTCCTCAGTAGAAAATCTGAGATTCAAGAAGCAATAGAAAGTAAAAAGAATAGTAAAAATATATGGCTAAGTATAATCAAAATTTAATAAAATTTAAGTATGTAAAACAGAAGTAATAGCACAAAAATATGATCTACTGAAACTAAACACAAAAAGTAAAATACCAACAACATGGTATCAATATACAGACTTCAAGTTTTTTTGAGGTCTTTATATTATTTATGAAAGAAATTAAGGCTCTTTTCAACTTTAGAGTTGGAATAACTTAAGACTGTACTTTATGGACTATGCTTCTATTTAGGATATAGTATATTAGAGCAGACCAACACTCCTGCCAAAACAACCAAAGAACCTGGAAACTAAGCTAATGTTTCTGCAGATACTTGTTGCCTGAAGGTACTCGCTGATTCTGTTACTTGGGACAAGATGTTGAAAATCTGGATATTTCTCAGGCACAGAGCTGTTGTTAGAAAACAGACAAAATAGCAGTGGTTTTAAAGATCTTTTAGGACCAAAGACAAGGATCTCAAAAGTACAGCCAGTTTTTCCCCCAAAACATCTGCCAAATTTTGAAACTGTAAGATAAAGGCTAAGAGCTAAGCAGAAAGTCTTAAAAAAGCAGAGCAGAATTTCTGGCAGTCTTGTGATGCCCGGGAGCTAAGGACTAGCATTACTCAAGACATGTTGAAGGAACAAGACCACAGCAGGCTCTGAGTGCCCTAGAAGGTTGCACTCTGGGAGCAAACCAAGAGTAAACTGATGCTTACTATGAATGACCACAAGAGAAAAGTAAAATAGTATTATCTGAAGACTACAATTTTTTATATACAATGTCTAACATTCAATCAAAAATTACTAGGGATGTTAAAAGACAATGAAAATCAAGGCAATTTTGCATTTCTTTCATTATACAATTCATCATTTGTAACATAACATCTTACAGTACCTTCAAGTCATTATTTGAAACACCAATGAAAATCATTCTGTAGATATGAAAATTTTATATTTATAGAATGGCAAATAACAAAGAATCTACCATATTTCTAACCTCTCCACAATAGTAAATTTTATCCTTGTCTAGGTATTATAACTACATAATTCTCATTACTGCTCATACAGAATATTCATTAAATCTTACTTATTACACATATATGTTTAACAGCACTTTTATTCCATCCTTTTAAACATTTTCATCTTACTGAGAATACACAGTTTCAAAACTTATTTCCAGTATTAACACCTAACATACTTTCCAGCTTCCTTAAAACCTGTACTTTTTTCTCATTGCATATTTTGTTTCTCTTACATGTTATAACCTTAAAAACTCTGCCTTTAAAAGGACAAAGTATGTGAAAATACTTTGAAAACTATAAATCTCCGCACAAATTTAATGGCATTTATTATTATTATTAGTTACCATGTAAAAGACTGAAAAAAATTTTAATACTTTCAACTAATTGCCATGAATATGTTGCTTTTTAACAGGACAGAATCAGAAATTAACCTTTATGCAGGCTATTAAAATAGTTCAAATTCCAAATCTAACTGTAACAAAATAGTATGTTATCCTCATAATGTTTTTAATTTTTCTCTTTTCTTTTATTTATATTAATATATATACATATATATTGCTTTTAAAAGAATTAAATCACTTAAGGTAATAATGAAAAGGTCATATGAAATTAGATATACAAAGAATCATGCAATTCTCAGAGCCTATTTGCATTCTAGTTTTTCACTAGTAAAATAAGGTTTTCAACATGATTTGTAAGGCTGTTTTTAGTTCCATGCCTGATTCTGTACTAGCTAACCACATGGCTTCCACAGCAATAAATTTTTCACTTAGTCAAATTAATGGTATAAGTTAAAAATTAAGTGTTCTAACAGAGTTGCAAGTTATAGGCTATATTTGCATTATCAGGCTTAGAATATAAAACAAAAGATCACAAGACATAGAAATGTCTTCCCATAAAAGGTGAGTACATATCAGAAAAAGTAGCTTAATTAGGCAAACTAAAACATTCTATTAATAAACCTGGAATTCTGGCAGTATAGCCATGACTCATACAAGTACCAATAAAAAGGAGCAAGTAACCTTTGTGCTTCATGCAAATAGGGGAACTTTGTACATTTGATGACCTATACAGAAAGGTCATTTCTATTCGGACAAAAGAAAAATAGCATTTATGATCAAAAGTGTGAGCTCACCTTGTAAAAATTCCTCCTTGCAAGCAGTGAAGTAGAAGAAAACAATGCTGACTTTCTTGGCCTGCTTTCTTTAAATCGGCCTTGAACCAAGAATAACTAAAACACTGGACCACAAGTGTTCCAAAGAGCATAAAGCTTACTGTTAAAACACCAAAAACATATTGTTCTTCATAGAAAAACCTAACAGATAACCAGATGTCCACAATTAAATCAGTTATATAGATTATAATGCCAAGAACTGACATCATAAAATTCAATTTAGTATATTTCATTATGAATCTCTATAGCTCTTGGTTATCTACTTTCTTCTCTTAAACATATACACACAAACAAATATTAGTGCATCCTTCAATATAACACTGAATTTTATCTTCTACTTCCTAAATCTATTTAGAAGAATAAATATTATGAAATTGGAACACTAAAATCAAAGTGACTAATTTTAACTTTCTTTTCTAAATCTCTAATTTAGTTTCAATCCTTTATTCAATCTTCTGTTCCACAATGATCTTCATTGCAGATGACAAAACCTAAAATAAAACATATATATATAAGATTCTAAAACTCTTGAGTATAATATTTAAAAACCCAAGGCCGTGAATTTATCACAGCTGTTTTTTTTTAAATAATATATTACCGCTAAATATAATTCTTATAATAATGCTGGGAAAGAAAATTCTTGGCAGCATACTAACAAACTAACAACTTCCTCTCAACCTATTTACCTTTTAAAAAGCTTACCCTGCCCTAGCTCACTCAGTGAATTGAGTGCTGGCCTGCGAACCGAAAGGTCGTTGGTTCGATCCCAGTCAAGGTACATGCCTAGGTTGTGGGCCAGGTCTCCAGCTGGGTGCGTGCCAGAGACAACCAATTGATATGCCTCTCACACATCAGTGTTTCTCTCCCTCTCTTTCTCCCTCTCTTCCCCTCTCTCTAACAATAAACAAATGAAGTCTTCATAAAAATAAAAAATAAAAAGCTTACCCTCTCTCTGCTCTTTGCATGAGAAGATAACATTCTGCAAAACAGGAAGTGGGTGCTTTCCAGACACTGGATCTGCTGGCACCTTTATCTTGGACTTAATGCCTCCAAACCTAAGTTTCTTCTCAGATATGCCTCTCCTGGAAAAGGCTTCTCTCCCCTGACTCTCATCTACTTGCCAAAAGAGTCTGAAGCTCACTAGAAATGGATTCTTCCAGTTAAAACACTGCCCTCTATTAAAATACAGGTATCTTCTAAGACAAGTTACATATGACCATAAATTAGTACCATTTGCAATTTTTCAACTCAATAACTATCAAGGTCCTGAAGCAATGCAATAGATAAATGGTCTCCAAACACTTTTTTTCTTTTTTATTCTCCCTTGAGGACATTTTTTTATTGCTTTTAGAGGAAGGGAGAGAGAGAGACACATTGATGTGAGAAAAAAACATCAATCAGTTGCCTTCTGTACATGCCTGACTGGCCTTTTGTTCTACAGGACAATGCTCCAACCAACTGAGCCACAGCATCCAGGGCTCCAAACACTTTTGACTATACATCGTTATTAGTAACAAATCTTGAGCTATGTCTATATATATATATATATATATATATATATATATATACACATTTATATGTGTGTATATGTACTGTCAATCCACACATTTTATAAGGGATTTTTATATACATTTAAAAAATAATGAAATTTGAAAAGCTTAACTACTCACAAAGATATTTAGCAGAGGACCATTTATAGTGGCAAAAATTTGAAAACATTCTCAATGTGTAAACATAAGGAATTTATAAATAATGGATTCATAAAATGAAATATTACAAGGCTGCTAAAAATATATTTAACAAAGGTACAATAACCATGAAAAGATTCAATATTCTTTTGATCCATCAATTCCATCTAGGAATCAAGCCTAGGGAAATATTTACAAATGTGCACAAATATACATATGCTTTTCGCAGAAAATTTTTTTAATTATATTTTATCGGTTATGCTATTACAGTTGTCCCAATTTTTTACACAATGTACCTGGAATGGAAATAAATGTTGTATATAAAATGTCCCCCTTTAATCCTTACATCAAGAAAGACACCCTGATGTTGGATTTTTAGTCTCCAGAGCTGTGAGAAAATAAATTTCTATAGTTTAAACCACCAAGTCTGTGGTATTCTGTTATGACAGTCTCAGTAGACTAACACGCTCTATGTTCTATAAAGAACATTATTTTAAAAGCTAGGAGGGAAAAGTATTGCTAAAAGCACATACAATCTAACACAGTGTTCTTGCCATTTTACCACTTACAAGTACTTTGTTAAAAAGTCTTCAGAACAATATTAGAAGGTATTTCACACTTCTAACAGAAAAAAAATACAAAAGTTCATAATCCCTACTTTTCCTGTCAAGAAGGTTGTGGCCAATAGGATAAAAAAGTTAATTTTAAAATACAAGTTTTTCCAATCTAGCAGGCCATGAATTTCCCTGCATTAGGTTTCTTATCTTAAAATGAAAGACATCATGCCCAACATAAGCATGAATTTTAGTAGGATGAGATTTAATCAGAAAGTTGTTTAATTGAATTAATTAAATATTTCTTGGAACCCACCATGTGCTATTTTAGGCTCCTGGGATATATCAAGTGACAAGGGAACAAAAATCCCTGCCTTTGTAGAATCTTAGCAGAGGAAGACAGTCAATTAACAATAAAATAAATAAGTAAATTAAATATCATATTCAAACATAAGTGCTACGGAAAAAACATAGAGCATGTTAAGAGAGATTAGGAGTACAGGCAGGCACATGATGGGTTGCAATTTTAATTAGAATGGTCAGGGCAGGCCTCACTGAGAAGGTGACATCTGAGTAATGAAATCTGTCATGTGGATATCATATGGACAAGCTTTCCAGGTGGAAGGAACACCTATTTCAAAAGTGTAATGTACTTCATTTTGAGTATGTCCTCCAGAAACAAATGTTCCACAAAACATTGGCAGAGATTCCTCAGCATGGTTTTACTGGTTGTGTTTAATGTGTATCCAAGATTCTAATATCATTCTAACATCATTCTAAAAAATGCAAATTCTTAAGCTTTACTATGTACAGAAAAAAAATTGTGCATATAATGGAAGAACAGATAATAATGATAGTAGCTACCATTTCTGAGTGTTTACTACATGTGAAGTGTTTTACATATATTATTTCATTTAATCCTTAAAAATCCTTATGAGAAAGGTATCATCGGTTCCATTTTACAGATCAGAAAACTAAGGTTTAGAGATGTTGGGTATTTACGTGAGTTATCTCTGATGAGCAAACTTTTTCTTAATTGTAGATGACTTCCTTAAAATTACAGACCATAATACCTAAGCACTCCATGTGTTCATTTCTTAATCACTCTCCCACAAAGAGAGCTTCCTTTACCTGGCATAGATATGTAAAACACTAACAGTTTATAAGATAGGAAAAATAATTTCTAAGAAACTTATTAATTGCATTATTGGTAAAATATCAGACTCGACAGACTAATCTGATATGACAACTTCTATATATTCCTAATTTAGTGAGGCAGCACACGCCAACTGGAAAGAAACCTGCACAGCAAGGTGATAATAAACACAGCAGCTCTCATAAAGAGGACCCACAGCTCTTTCAATAACCACTTAGTTGTATAACTTGTATGAAGGACAGTTCATCTCTATCCCTAAGTTGATCACTATTCCAATACCACCTTATGAGAAATAACACCACCTACAATATTTGATTTCCTAGAGAACTTGTGACACTACTATAACAGAACAGTTTCAATCCGATTTCATTCAGAAGTGAGCCCAGCTATGTGGTTCCCTGGCTGCCAGTCAAAATATAGAACCTCTGCCCACTGTACATAATCTCTTTGCAATAAAGCAGGTATTTTCAAAGTAAAAACTAGCAAACTTTCATTTGTTCACCAGACTTAACACACAAAAATATCAACTTACTTGTCAAATAAAAAATGCCTTCCTTAACTCAGAGTCTCTTCCAGAAAATCTTCACCTTGAGAATCTTTTTTCTTCATTAAAAACAGGTATCATTAAAGGGTTTGGAAACATTCAAGATCGAAGACTAAAATGAAACTGAAATCGGCTGTTAGTCATACGTAGGATTTTCTAACCAGGTGATAGCAGAGTGATTCATTGTGACTACAGTACAACCTTTTATAACCCTCACATTAGGTAAAGGAATAACATGGGTCCTTTTACAGGCTGACTAGGTTATAAGCTTTTACTATACTTATCAATTAAGTTTTAAGAAAGTACAATTTGCCTCACAGCATATCCAAATGAACAAGTCATGTTTTAAAGAGAGATTCTTGAATTTGAAATACTCTGACGAAGAATTTACAAAGTATCATTAATTTAGACCTACGTTTTTCAAACTGTATATTTCTCAAACCCTATACCCCAAGGCCATACAACTGTTGGTTTCTGTTCCCCAAAACACCCAGTACATTTCTTCTATTTCCAAGCCTGTCTACAACACCCTTCTACTTCCAGCTACCAGGGGTGTCCAACCTGCAGCCCAGGATGGCTATGAATGCAGCCCCAATCAAAATTGTAAATTTACTTAAAAACAAGATTTCTTTTGTGATTATGTGTCACAATGTATTTAATGTGTGGCCCAAGACAACTTCTTCTTCCAGTGTGGCCCAGAGACACCAAAAGGCTAGACACCCCTGGCTGGATCTGATGAAGTTCTATCAATCCTTTAAGAATCAGTTCAAAACCCATTACCTTTAAAATTTCCCAGATCATCCTAATCAATTTGATTCTCCCCTTCCTCCTTCAAATCCCATCACTTTAGCTTCTCTTCTAGCATTTACCCAAATATACGTTAAAATAAGATGACGTATGCCCTGGCCAGTGTGGCTCAACTGCTTGGAGCATCCGTCCCATAAACCAAAAGGTTGCATGTTATGTTCCTGATCAGGGCACATACCTGGGCTGCAGGTTCAATCCCTGGTAGGGGTGCATAGGGGAGGCAACAAATTGATGTTTCTCTCTCCAATGTTTCTCTCTCTCTTCCTTTCTCTTTCTAAAATCAATGAACATATTTTCGGGTGAACATTAAAAAAAATCTAGCTGGCATTGGATGAATGGAAAAATAAGTATTAGGGGAAAAAAGGTCACGTGTTTCTCCCTTCTGGTTATGAGCATCTAGAAAAAGCCAACTATCTTTCTTTTTTTTAAGATTTTATTTATTTAGTTATTTAGTTATTTAGTTATTTAGTTAGTTAGTTAGTTAGTTAGTTAGTTAGTTAGTTTTAGACAGAGGGGAAGGGAGGGAGGAAGAGAGGGAGAGAAACATCAGTGTGTGGTTGCCTCTCACATGCCCCCCGACTGGGGACTGGGCCCACAACCCAGGCATGTGCCCTGACTGGGAATCAAAAGTGCAATGCTTTGGTTTGCAGGCTGGCACTCGGTCCACTAGCCACTCCAGACAAGGCATATCTTTCATGTTTTACACCCCCCGCAATGTGCCTACAAGAATACTTTGCATGTCACAGGCAAATGATAAGTGACTGTAAATGTAACTGAACAGAACTAAAAATCTTTGGTCTTATTTCCTGGACAGGAAATTAACCTTCAAGTCACATTGCTAAATCTATCCACAAAAACTCAATTTTGTATCTGTAGCCTAGATCTCTCTCTTGAGCTCAACACACATTCCCAGTTACCTATAGATATTACAAGATATCCCACAACCACCTCAATTTCAACTTACCTAAATCAAGTTCACTATCTACCCTTGTTCCTGCTCTTCTGCTAGTGTCTACTTGTTTGACTCTACTCAAAATCACTTAACTTTTAAATTATTTGTTGGGCCCATTTCTTCATCTGCCAAATGAAGAGATTTGGCAGTGAATTAAATGAAATCAAAATGGTAAGCACAAAGGAAACTCTAATTAAAAAGATAAAAAGCTAAGGGATAAAGAGCTACCTATGAGTCTCAGGAAGAGCACTATGGTACAGAAATGCCTGTCCCACTCTCTTCTCAAAGGTTCTGCTGACTTTCCAGCAGAGAGTTCTGAGGACGAGGGAAGACAAAGGTGGGTTTATTAAGGTGGCCTGAACAGCCATTAATCCATGGCCACAAGTACATGAATTTTGGTGAGTTGACAATTCCTGACATAGGGAACTTTGATGGTTATTCCACGCATGTTTTAAAGGACATATTATTTGCCTTCACTTTGCAAAGGGGATAATTTACATGGTTGTTTCAGTGAAGCTTTTTGAAACACTTTGCCATTAAAAGTACATCTCTGCTACACAAGGCAAGGCAATGTGTCACACATAATACAGGTGTGTCTTTTAAGAAATCTGTAATATTAAACTGATACAGCTTTTTCTTCAGAAACACATGCAAAAAAGAGTGCTAAAATGCTTGCACTAAATTTTATAACTGCAAGCATCTCGTGTGCTACTTAATTCCTCATTTGTTTTGAGAAGAGGTGGGCTGGGATACTGGATATATTCTACCATCTGTTTGATGGGAGTGGTTACATACAACAGTCAAAACTCGATGAACAGGACCATAGGATCTGAACAATTTCTTTTAGGTAAATTGTAACTCAATCTTTTCCATTGGGAGCGGTAGTTAACATTGGGATGGTTAATCTGTTCGACCTAGTTCTCCAATCTAAGGCAGACCTAACACTCGGTCTGGGCAGGCCGGCAGCACAGGGAGGAATTGTTGATGTGAGGGTTAAATGAGATATTTGCAAAGAGCACTTAGCAGATGGAAAGCGCTTGGTACACACTACTTACCGCTGTTTATTATGAAAGATAAACAGGTTACTCCTCTCTCTCTCACACACACACACACACCACAGCCTACAAGTCGCAGGAGTCCTGCTTCCCGGGGATTTAGAACTCAGTATCTGCCCCCCTACCTGCCCGCCCTTTGCTCCATCACAAGATTTCCCAGGTTAAAACGTCTCTCGCCCGCCCCAAAACAAACTCCCGGTGAAGGCACCTTCCTCTTCGACAAGTGGCAGCACTCAAATCCCGCTTCGCCTCACGCCGCCGCACGCCTCACGCGGGAGAACTCCCTCGCTCTCGAAGCCGCGTGCGGCGTCACGTGACCTCTGGCCCTGCCCCCAGCACAAAAAACTGATCACTGCCCGCCCCACCACCCGCTCCTCTCTTGCAGCGACACGTGACGTATGGCCCCGCCCCCAGCATGGAGGCGGAGAGGGATCCGCCTCCAGTCGGGTGACTGCAGGTTCCGCCCCGGGCCTACTTGCAGTTTCTGTGCTGCGGTCACAGCGTGAGCTACGCTCCTGCAGTGCCTTAGGCGAAGATGGCAGCTACTCTGCAACGCATCGAGAGGCTATCCAATCGGGTGGTGCGCGTCCTGGGTTGTAACCCGGGTCCCATGACCCTGCAAGGCACCAACACCTACCTGATAGGGACCGGCCCCAGGTAAACGTCCCCCGCGACCTGGCCACCAAAATATCGGTCCGCCGAACGCGACGAGCTGGGACATTTACCACTGCTCGCCTCGGGCGGGATTGCGTCCTCCTTCCCCGGCGGGGCAGCCCCACGTAGAACCATCCACAGAGGGTCGTGTCGCTCCCTTAAATCACCACCGTTCCGATGATAACCTCCCTAATTTCCAACTGGGCTGGGGGAGAAATATTTTTTAAAAAAACAAAACAACTTGTTTTCGAAACCCAATTTACTTTGATGTTGAAGCCAGAGTGAGCGTGTATAAATGGTTGAGAAATGAGTATCGCCTGGAGTTTTTTAAGAATCTAGGGAAATGGCATGGCTCACCTTCTGACTTCTCACTTGCGTTTTGCCCAAGTGTAACTTCTTCACAAAACCGGCTAACTCAGTTGAGGTCTTTTTCTTAACTGGGCAGCAGAGGGCAGGGTTTTCTTGCTGCCAAATTGCTGAAAACCGGAAAAGCCCTCACACTGGGAAAGAAGAGCTTACTACTTTGTGTTTTTTACTATTGTGTGGCTTTATTTAGGTTATTTTTTGATGGAATAACGTATCTCTATTTCTAAGATTTTTTTCTCTTGTTCAGCTGCATTCTGTTTTGTGCAGAAATGGAGGGAGATGTGGTTTATTGTACAATGACTGCATAGGGCAATTTTTCTGTGCTTAGTATAACCTAGATAATACAAAGTAGAAATAAGATATTGATCTCCTTGAGCATAGAATTTAATTGTGCAGTCAAGATGTGTTACAATTAATAAAGTAATCTTAAACACTAAACACAGTTTAATGTGTGTAGTATATTGAGTTTTTATGTGCAGTACTGTATTTGCCTTTTTTCCAGCGAGTCAGTTAGAGGCAACAGGATGGAGCAACTGAAGTATTGCAAGTCAGGTAGGCAAAAGGTGAAGTCGACAGTAGAATCACATTCAGGTCAGCAAAGTGCTTGTGGTAAAAGGGACATGAGGAACCTGAAACTGACTAAGGGAAGAGTACATTCATGTCTCCCATCTTACAGTGTTTGCACTACTCACTCATATGAACTCATGGAGTGGAATGGCCGGTGGAATCACTCATATGTATATGAGAGATACATATGATGAGTCCATATAGTTGAGCCAGAATGAGCTAATGTACAAATGCTGTTACTATTCTGTATAACGTAGAAGTCAGGTGGCTAGAAATGAGTATTGATTGGGTCCAAGTAAGAGTTCTGATATCTACCTCTTCCACTGCACAAAACAGTTCTGAGATCACAGGTGTCTCCCATGTCACTAAACCTAATGGCATTTTTCCATTCCCATCTTATTTGAATTTTAGTATCTTTTGACACTGTTGACCAACTCTTTGGTCTGCCAACATCACTTTCTCCTGGCTTCCTCTTACTCTCTAGCTGCCGTTTCACAGTCTCCCTTATAAAATGTTCTCTTTACCAGATCTTTTAAGTGTTTGACTTCCTCAAGGTGCAATCCTGGTCTTCTGTGCTCATGCTATAGTCTCTACCTAGGTGATCTTGTCTACTAACTTGGTTCCACCTACTATATGTTTGTTAATAACTCCCAAATTTAGAGCTCCAGTGCAGACAAAATCCAAACTTGATTTTCAGACCAGGGTAGTCAACTGCTTTCTTAAATCTCTACTTCAATGACTTACAACCACTTGAAACTCAGTATTTCCCAAACTGAACTCATGGGCTTTCCTACTAAACCTGATCCTCTTCCAGTCAGTCATGCATATCTTGGTAAACAGAACCATCCTTACATTTGATCAAGGCTAATACTTAAGTATACTTCTTGACATTTTGCTTTGCTTCTTGCACACACGTCCAAACCATTAAGAAGATCTCCCCATTACTACTGCTATCACACAATCCACACCAGTACAACTCTTGCTTAGGCTTCTAAAATAGCTTCTAATTGACTTCTTTTCATCTACTTTTGTCCCTCTTCAATCCATTCTCTTCCGTGTAGCCAGAGTAGTATTTTTTTTTTAATGAAGATTAGAAGGCCTTGTGTATTCTGGCTGCTACCCATCTATCAACCTGATCACAAATTTCTCTCCCATCCCAGCCAGATGAGTTGTGTCCATTCTGCCTCAGGACCTTCAAGCATGCCTTTCTTTCTCCAACTGTCCATCTCCTCTTTACCCAGATAAACTCCTTCATCCTTTAGAGTTCAGTTAATACATCATTTTCTCAAGGGAGCCTCCCTTAACCCCTTAGACTATGCTAGGTTAATGTAATCCACTGCCTTAGTACTCATACTTTTCATGGCCCTTATCTTGATGATAAAATGATTTTTTTTGTGGGGGTAAGAAAAAGCTTAATGGCCTTTCCCACCTTTAATCACAATAACATAAGCCTCAATGAAGGCTTACTCATTACTATATCCCGACCACCACCTAGCAAAGAGCCTTGTACATAGTACAGGAATTAAAATAAGTATTTGCTGAATAAATGAGTGTTGTCCACAATCTCTCTTCATTTTCTTTGTTATGATTCTAGGATGGCTGGATAACTGCAATTTTAGCTCATCTTCCGTCCTTATTCTGATTAGCCCATGGATGCCAAATGAATTTCCCTAAAGCACAACGGGATCTACTATGATGCCTGGCACATACGTATTCAATAAACATTTGAATGAACAAATAATAGCCAAACTTTCCAAAGAATATGTCATGGTTTCTTCTCTGCCTAAGGACTTCTAAAAAACGGCAGTTTTAACCCTTATTACAAAATTGTAAATACCTTGAATGCAAATATACTATTTCCTATTAATAGTATAAGGCAATCTAGTGGAATAAAGTTAAGACTCTAGACTCTGATACCTAGATCCCAGTCCCGGCTTATGACTTTGAAAGTTGATTCTCTAAGCTTCAGATTCCTTATCTGTACAATGGGGCTTGTATACGACTTACCTCATAAGGATGTTTTGAGGTTCCAGTGAAATTTAAGTGAAAAATCTTATCAAAAGCACTTAACAAATTCTAACATGTGGGACACATACAATAATATTAGCTATTATTTTTATCACTTCTGCTTTTCTCATAGCATCCAGACAAGTCTGGGTTCATAGTAGGTGCTCAGAAAATTACTAATGAGTTTGTAAGAATGATAGCAAATTGACAGAATCTATTTAATCACTATCCTAAAATTGAAATAAAATAACTAAAAAAGGAAGTTAATTCCACTTATTTCCATCAGTTGAAGAATTTTTTCTCCACATAACAGACTGTTACTGTGTGCCTATTATATGTCAGGCACTGTGCTCTACTGAATAAATTGTCACAAACCTGTACAGATTCTTCTGCACTCTTGTTCCCTGTGATAGTATAACTGGTATTTGCAAAATGACCTCCTGAAATGGGGTATTGTCTGTAGTCATGAAGAACAAAGTCAACCAGCCCACGTAGAAGTGACACTCTCTTATCCTCTGCAGTAACTGTTCACAGACGTTATTGAGAGAACTGCTATATATTAAGGAGGAAACTGAGAACATTGTTTTTCTAATTTACACCTGAGGTTTCATTTATGCCACATGAGGAATGATTCTATGTGCTTGCTCAGCAGTGAACCCTTCTATCAGAGAGGCAGTATGTATTCAATGGAGAAGTCACTGGACCTTGTATCTGAATATTTAGTGCTTCCCAGTACCACCTGTTGCTGAGTTCTGGAGCAAATCATTTAGCCTTTCTGAAGACTGGTTTCTTCTGCTGTAAGATAAAATAATAATAAATAATAATACCTCCCTAGAGTTGATCTGAGGATCAAAGGGGTAATAAATATGTGAAAGCACCAAATGTTAGTTTAAATTGCTATGTTGGTCAATGTAAGGTGTTACATTGTGAGATGTTCCCCCATTCAGTAGATTCCCTTTTCATTTTGTTGATGGTTTTTATTTTATTCATGGTTTCCTTCACTGTACAAAGCTTTCTAATTTGATGTAGTCCTGTTTGTTTATTTATCTTGCCTGATAACACACATCCAAAAAAATATTGCGAAGACTGATGTCAAAAGAGTTCACTGCCTGTTTTCCATGAATTTTATGGTTCGGGTCTCTAATCCATTTTTAGTTTATTTTTGTATATGGCATAAAAAAGCGTTCCAGTTTCATACTTCCACATGTAGCTGTCGAGTTTTCCTAATACCACTTACTGAAGAGATTGTCTTTTCCTATTGTATATTCTTGCCTCCTTTGTTTGCACATTATGACCATATATCGAGGATTTATTTCTGGGATCTGTATTCTGTTGACCTGTATGTCAGCTTTCCTGCCAGTACCTACTCTATTGGTTTCTGTAGCTTCGTAGTCAAATCAGGGAGCTTGACACCTCCAGCTTGGTTTTCTTTCTCAAGATTCCTTTGACCATACAATGTCTTTTGTGGTTACATACAAATTTTAGGAGTATTGTTCTTCTTCTGTGAAAAATGCCATTGTTATTTTGATAAGGATTGCATTATCCCTGTAGATTGCTTTGGGTAGTATACATATTAATAGTATTAATTCTTATAATTTCTGAGGATGGTATATCTTCCCATTTATTTGTTTCATTTTCAGTTTCTCTCATCAATGTTTTATAGGTTTCAGAGAACAAGGCATACTCCTTTGGTTAAATTCATTCCTACGTATTTTATTATTTTTGATACAGCTATCAGAGGGATTGTTTTCTTAATTTCTCTTTCTTTTTATTTTCATGCAAAATTGTTTTTTATTAAAACTGGCCAGAGCTTGTTTTAAAAACTGGAAGAAAAAAAGTAAGAAATATTACCTTGAAAAATATATCAAACAACAGAAAGACAAGTAACTTGGTGGTGTCTTCTGAGCTACTCATTGGGTTTTTTTTAAAGTATATTTTATTAATTATGCTATTACAGTTGTCCCAATTTTTCCCCTTTGCCCCCCTCCACCTGGTACCTCCCTTCCCTCCAGCTATCCTGCCCCATCGTTCATGTCCATGGGTCCTGCATATAAGTTCTTTGGCTTCTCCATTTCCTATACTATTCTTAACCTCCCCTTGTCTATTTTTATACCTATCAATTATGCACCTTTTCCCTCATTACCTCCTTCCCCCTCCCTGCTGATAACCCTCCAAATGATTTCCATATCTATAATCCTGTTCCTGTTCTGGTTGTTTGCTTAGTTTTTTTTTTTTTTTTTTAGAGAGAGAGTTACTGATAGTTTAGAATTTGTTGTCATTTTACTGCTCATAGTTTTTATCTTATTCTTTTTCTTAATTAACTCTAACATTTAATTTAATAAGTGCTTAGTGATAATGAACTCTTTTAGTTTTACCTTTTCTGGGAAGCACTTTATCTGCCCTTCCATTCAAAATAATAGCTTTGCTGGATAGAGTAATCTGAGTTGTAGGTCCTTGCCTTTCATCACTTTGAACACGTCTTGCTAGCCCCTTCTTGTCTGCAAAGTTTCTTTTGAGAAATCAGCTGAGTCTTATGGGAACTCCTTTGTAGGTAACTCTCTGCTTTTCTCTTGCTGCTTCTAGGATTCTCTCTTTATCTTTAACCTTTGGCATTTTAATTACAATGGGTCTTGGTGTGGTCCTCTTTGGATCCAACTTGTTTGGGACTCTCTGTGCTTCCTGGATTTATATGTCTATTTCCTTTGTCAAATTAGGGAAGTTTTCTTTCATTATTTTTTCAAATAAGTTTTCAGTTTCTTGTTCTTCTTCTTTTCCTTCTGGCATCCCTATGATGCAGATGTTGGTACTTTTGGAGATGTCCCAGAGTCTTCTTATTCTCTTCTCATTTTTTTGAATTCTTGTTTCTTCATTCTATACTGGTTGACTATTTATTTCGCCTTTATGGTCCTAATCATTTTGTACCCTGGCTTCCTTCCCTTCACTGTTGGTTCCCTGTAGATTTTTCTTTATTTCACTTAGTGTAGCCTTCATTTCTTCCTTTATGTATTTGCCATACTCAGTGAGTTCTCTGGTCATCTTTATACCAGTGTTTTGAACTCTGCGTCTGATAGGTTGTCTATCTCTGTTTCGCTTAGTTCTTTTTCTGGAGTTTTGATCTGTCCTTTCATTTGCAACGTGTTTCTTTGTTTCTTCAATTTGGCGGCCTCCCTGTGTTTGTTTCTGTATATTAGGTAGAGCTACTTTGACTCCCTGCCTTGGTGCACCTGCTACGTTGTAAGGGGCAGAACCTTAGGTATTCACAAAGAGGAGGCAACCATCTTCACCAGTGTGTAGCAGTGTACATGGGGAGGGGTCAGAGAGGGAACAGTGCTGCTTGCTTAGTACTTACCCCATTTCCAGTCACTTCGCCCACTTCCCAAATGCTACTGGCACCCCTCTAGCTATTGCCTTGTGGAGGTTCCCAGGCTGAGTCAGTCTGAGTATGTTCTAGGATGGTGGGGGCCCTTTAAAAGAGTTTCCTGAGAGACCAGCAGTTTCTTCCACTGCTCCAACCCCCACTGGTTTTTACAGCCAGAAGTTATGAGGCTTTATCATCCTGGTGTTGGAACACTGGGCTGTGCAGTACCATCTGGGGCTGAGATTGCTCCTTCCCCAAGTGTCCCTCCTAATTTTTATCCACCACATGTGAATGTGGGGCCACCCGTCCTACCAGCCACTGCTGCCATCTAGCCATTGCCACACTGCACCATGTCCAACCCAGCACCCTGTCTCCGCCCCTCCTGCCCATCTGGATGAATGTTTCTTCTTTACCTCCTTAGTTGTCAGACTTCCACACAGTTTAATTTTCTGGCAGTTCTGGTTGTTTTTTGTTTTGAGGTTAGTTGTGATCCTTCTCATGATTGTGCAAGAAGGCAAAGCATGTCTACCTGTACCTCCATCTTGGCCAGAACTTAATTTCTCTTTCTGATAGTTCATGGTTATTGTATAGGAATACAACAGATTTCTGTGTAATAATTTTGTGTCCTGCCACTTTACTAACTTTATTAGTTCTAATGGTTTTTTGGTGCAGTCTTTAGGGCTTTCTATAAATAGTATCATGTAATCACCAAATAGGGACTGTTTTACTTCTTTCTTTCCCATTTGGATACCTTTTATTTCTTTTCTTTTCTTTTCTTTTCTTTTTTTTTTCTTTTGTCTGATTGCAGTGTCTTGGACTTCCAAAACTATGTTGAAGAAAAACAGTGAGAGTGGGCATCCTTGCCTTGTTTCTAATCTTAGAGGAAAAGCCTTGAGGTTTTTCACCATTGAGTATGTGGATTTGTCATATATGGCTTGTATTATTTCCTTTATACCCACTTCATTGAGAGTTTTTATCATAAATGGCTGTTGAATTTTATCAAGTCCTATTTCTGCATCTGTTGAGATGATCATATGATTTTTATCCTTCATTCTGTAAATGTGTATCATAATGGTTATTTGTAGATATTGAACTATCCTCACCTCCCTGGAATAAATCCCTCTTGATCATGGTGTATGACCCTTTTAATGTATTGTAGAATTTGATTTGCTGATATATTGTGGAGGATTTTTGCATCTAAGTTCATCAAGGATATTGGCTGATAATTATCTTTTTCTGGTTTGGGTATCAGGGTAATGTTGGCCTCATAGAATGTCTTTAGAGGTATTCCTTCCTCTTCAGTTTTTTGGAATACTGTGAGAAGAATAGATATCAACTCTTCTTTAAATGGTTGGCAGAATTCATCTGTAAAACCTCGTAGTCCTGGACTTTGACTTATTGGGAGTTTTTAGATTATGAACTCAATTTCATTACTAATAGTTGATCTGTTGAGATTTTCTGTATCTTCCTGAGTCAGTCTCAGAACATTTTTTGTTTCTGGAAATTTGTTATCTCTTCTAGGTTGTTGAGTTTATTGCTATATAATATTCATAGTAATCTCTGTGATTCTGTGTGTTTCTGAGGTGTCTGTTTTCACTTCTCTTTCGTTTCTGGTTCTATCTATCTGGTCCCTTTCTTTCTCTTGGTGAGTCTGGCTAAAGGTTTATCAATTTTGTCTGTCTTTCTAAAGAACCTATTCTTGGTTTCCTTGATCTTTTTTATTATTTTATTTTAGTCTCTATTTCATTTATTTCTACTCTGACCTTTATAACTTTCTTCTTTTTACTTACTTTGGGTTTTATTCTTTTTCTAGTTCCTTTAAAAGTAAAGAAAAGTTGTTTACTTAAAATTTTTCTTGTTTCTTGAAGTAGGCCTATATCACTATAAACTTCCCTGTTAGAATTGCTTTTGCTGCATCCCACAAATTTTGTAACATTGTGTTTCCATTTGTATGTGTCTCAGTGTATTTTTTATTTCCTCTTTGGTTTCTTCTTTGACACATTGGTTTTTTAGTTGCACATTGTTTAGCCTCCAAGGGTTTGTCTTTTTTTCAGTTTTTTTCTTATAATAGATTTTTAGTTTCATATTGTTGTGGTCATAAAAGATGCTTGATATAATTTGTCTTAAATTTATTTAGACTTCCTTTATGATGTAACATGTAATCTGTCCTGGAGAGTGTTTCATGTGCACTTGAAAAGAATATATATTCTGCTGTTTTGGATGGAACATTGTCTATCTATCTATTGATTCTAACTTGTATAATGCAACATTTTATTTTATTCAAATGAAAGTATATATATTTTCTAAACAGTAGAATTTTAATTTTTTATTTTATTTTGAAGAGAGTGGAAAGGAAGGGAGAAAGAGATGAAGAGAAACATCAGTGTGAGAGATAAACATCAATCGGTTGCCTCTCATAAGGGCCCCTACTGGGGACTGAACCCACAACCCAGGCATGTGCCCTGGTTGGGAATCAAACCTGCGACCTTTCACTTTGTGAGACAGCGCCCAACCAACTGAGCCACACCAATCAGGACTATGTCTGTTAATATTTGTTTTTTGTATTTAGTTGCTTCTCTGTTGGTTACATAGGTATTTACACATGTTAGATCCTCTTATTGGCTTTATCCCTCTATCATTATGTAAGGCCTTTCTCAATCTCTTCTTTCAGTCTTAGTTTTAAAGTCTATTTTGTCTAATGTAAGTAGTGTTACCCCAGCATTCTTTTTATTTCCATTTGCGTGGAATATATTTTCCATCCCCTAACTTTCAGTCTGTGAGTGTCTTTATATCTAAACTGAGCCTCTTATAGGCAGTATATATATGTGTCTTGACTTTTTTATCCATTTAACCACCTTATGTCTTTTGATTGGAACATTTACTTTTAAAGTAATTATTGATAGGTATGTACTTACTTCATAAATGTTCTTTAAATCATCTTTTCCTGCCCTGGCTTAGTGGATTGAGCACAGGCCTGCGAACCAAAGAGTCACCAGTGATTCCCAGTCAGGGCACATGCCTGGGTTGCAGGCCACGTCCTCGGTAGGGGTTCTATGAGAGGCAACCACACATTAACGTTTTGCTCCCTCTCTTTCTCCCTCCCTTCTCCTCTGTCTAAAAATAAAATCTTTTTTAAAAGACTTGCTATTAAAAATAAATAAGTCATCTCTTCCTTACATTTCCACTGTCAACAGGATTTCATAATGCACCCTTTGGCCAGTATAATCATCGTTTCCCTGTCTCTAGAACGGACAGTTATAACACTGTGTACTTGTCAGGTAGAGGGACTGCTCTACAGAGCTAATAAAGTAGATAGAAGACAGTGGATTGTAAAGCTGCTGGCCTCCTCCCCTGTCAGAGGGCAGTTTGTGGTTGAGTCTCAGGGAATGGGGTTAGGGAAACAAACTATCCAATGTAAAATAGCCATCTAGTTACTTCTTGTCATTCACTCCCATTTTAATGTTCTGCAAAATGCTTTCTGTTACCCTTTACTGTTACTGTTGTTGTTTATTTTCATAGTTTCCCCTTCCCACCCTCCACCTGAATGTAAATAAGGTTTTTGTCTTGCAAGAAAACTGTGGCACATGGTAGACAATTTGGAACAGTTATTGATGAATTAATAAGCGAGTGAATGACTCAGTCTTTTCCTCAAGACTAATCTCTCCTGCAGCCTAAATTAGGGAGGTGTTACTGTGAAACAACATGAATTAAGAAGTTTATCAGCTGGTTCTTAAGGAGGAAATGTCACCCTTTTTTTTTTTTTATCCTCACCCAAGGATATGTTTATTGAGTTGAGAGAGAGAGAAACATCAATGTAAAAGAGAAACATCAATGAGTTGCCTCCCATATGCACCCCATCCGGGGATTTAACCCACAACCTAGATATGTGCTCTGACCAGGAATCGAACCTGCAACCTTTTTGATGTAAGGGACAACGCTCCAATCAACTGAACCACCCAGCCAGGACACCCTTATTTCTTTAGTTCAGGAAAACTTCATAGAGAAGTATACAGAGGTTCAGAACCATAAGTGGAAAAATAATAACTAACAGTGTTATTTAAGTAAAGAAATAAATTAGCTTTGACATTTCCTCCATGTTTTCTGCCGCCTTCATTTTCATGTGTGAGGGAGCCAATGTAAAGCTTCAGGGATCCATTTTGTATGCAGTGCAGAAGACTAGGTATCTTTAGGACTTGCACTGAATCAGACTCTTTCATGTCTCTGAGACATTTGAGGATATTGTAAAAGAACTTGAAGGCAGAATGTATAAAAGCATATATTTTGACACCAGAATACCTAGGTTTGAATATTGGTTCTACCATTTATTTGCAGAGTAACCTTGGGCAATTTTCTTGTTTTCTACATACACATATAATAATGAAACACCTACCTTAAATAGTTGTTATGAGGAGTACAATTTTAAAGTGAGGCTTTGCAACAGTGCCATATTTATTTTAAGTGCTAGGTAAGTGTGCAGTATTATGGCTATTATTCCTTATTCAGACAGACAGCTCTAAGAACTTTCTTAAAGTGAGATGACTGTAGTTAAGCAGAACTAACATCTGGTTTTAAAAGCAAAGCAATTTATGTGGTTTCTTAAGTATAAATTATGTGAGAAATATGCTAATATTAACTGTACCAATTGTGTGATTATATTCCATTTAACTTTCAGGAGAATCCTCATTGACACTGGAGAACCGGCTATTCCAGAATATATCACCTGTTTAAAGCAGGCTCTGAACGAATTCAACACAGGAATCCAGGAAATCATAGTGACTCATTGGCATACTGATCATACTGGAGGCATAAGAGATATTTGTGAAAACATTAAGAATGGTAAACAGAATACATTCATTAAACTCACTGAGGAAAACTATGTTTTGAGAATAATTTGTTTCTGTTACAAGCTAGTAAACCGTTTACTAAATATCTTACTGTTTTAAGATTGTACTTATTTAATTTTAGAGAGCAGGGAAGGGAAGGAAAGAGAGGGAGAGAAACGTCGATCTCAGGTGCCTCTCCCGTGCCCCCAATCCGAGACCTAGCCCAAAACCCAGGCGTGCGCCCTGACCCGGAATCAGACTGGTGACTTTTTTGCTTGCAGGACAACACCCAACCCACTGAGCCATACCAGCCAGAGCTGTATATATCATATTTAAATGCTACTTTTAGAAATTAACATAAGAAAAAAAGAAAACTTTGAAGTAACAAAGTTACTTATTTGAACTTTGTTAAAACTGTGCCCAGTTTTAACAAAGGAAGAAACGTAAAAGTCCTATTTTCTATTTCAAATTTCTTCTCCCTCTTATTTTTCTCCTTTGCCCAGTGATGAAGACCAGTTTTAATTTAGTCTGTGTGACAGTTACTACCTCAGATTTCATAATAACTAACCACTGTTGAGGGTTTACTGTGTGCCAGATACTGTGCTATACACTTTACCTGGGTACTTGAGGTAGTCGCTTTTCCTGTCCGCATTCTAAACATTATCTCAGGTCTTCCATAACTTTAAGGTGGTTACTCTGATATACTAAATACTGGTGAAAGATCATTGTATAGATAACCCTCTGTTCCTGAAACCTATTCAGTACTAGTGCTTTACCATCTCTCTCCCTATTCCCTCATCCCACCATCACACACATAGATTCATTCATTCATTCATTCATTTCTTTAACAGATATTCAAGTTGCTGCTATATTTAAGCGCTGATCTTGACACAAGGGACATAGCAGCAAGTAAAACAAAAACTGTGCTCTCATGAGGGCTTTCATTCTGGTAGGGAAGGTAAATGGTAAATATAATAGGTTAGATGGTGACAGGTGCTGCAAAGAACAAACTAAGTGAAGAAAAAGAAGAGAGAACAAAGTGGAAGAGAGCAGTAGCCATTATACCTAGGGCGGACAGGGAGCGGGAGTAAGCCGTACAGGTATTGGAGGAAGGTGTACCAGGCAAAGGGCATTGCAGGAGCAGGTTCTAGAGTGGGAGTGTGCTCGACAGGTTCCAGGCACGGGAAGGACAAGGAGTTCATTCACAACTAATATTTTCAACTATCTTCTTTTTAGGCCTTGAGATTACAATTGGAGCTGAAAGATATTCTTAACTACAATAGTCAGTATCACCAGGCTGCTCATTATAAAAAGCTGTGCAACCTAACTTTCTTACCCCATTAACCCCTTTCTTCCAATCCAAGGGGGACTGTATGCCAAGGAAATCATTCTCTCCCAGTTTGACTTTTCCTCGCCTTTCTTCCTCTTGTCTATCTACCCATTGAATTTTGTGAATTAAAAAACTATGCCAGTGCCCTGTCTGGTGTGTCTCAGTGGATTGAGTGCCAACCTGTGAACAGGGTCACTGGTTTAATTCCCACTCGGGGCACATGCCTGGGTTGTAGGCTGGGTCCCAGTGGGGGGGCGCAACCACACATTGATGTCTCTCTCCTTTTCATTCTCCCTCCCTCCCCCTCTCTAAAAATAAGTAAATAAAATCTAAAAGGCAACCACACATTGATGTGTTTCTCTCCCTGTCTTCCTCTCTCTCTAAAAATAAATAAGTAAAACTCTTTTTCTTTAAAAAAAAAGAAAAGAAAACTATGCTGAACATCCTTAATTAGCTTTGGTCAACTCTTTTAGCATGAGGGTCAATTTGGAAACTTAAAATGTTCCTGGACTGCTTTTTCTCCTTCATATATCAACTTTCTTGAGCTTGAATTTACATACATAAAATGTACCTATTTTAGGTGTGCAGTTTATAAACACCTGTATGACCAGTTCAATCAAGATAAAGAATGCTCACCTCAAAAGAGGTCCCTTTGTGCTCCTCTGCAGTGATTCCTTTCCATTCCCAGCACCCACATATAAGTTATAACAAGGATCTGAGCTCACCTTAAGTTGTATTTATGCATGATTTCCTAATTGTTTCTCCTTTCTCTAAACTCACTTTGCTTTTACTAGCTTAATTGTCCATTTAGTATTCATTAAATGATATTGAGTATAGATCTTCAATTATTTTCTGTTTGTAATTTTTACTTCCCCAACTATGACAGTTTTAAGCACTTCGATGTCATAGTGCTTGTGTTCACTATACTGGTTAAATAATTGGCAATCAGCTATTGATTGGTTAATTAATTGATTTTCTTTGTGTTGATGACAGGTAGTATGGGTTAAATTTATTATAATGTTTTAATATCTTAGCCCTGGGTTTGGGACTCCCTTTTAGCATTCCCAGAAACAGCTTTGTATTATCATCCTTTTCTTATTAACTACGGCCATGATGTTGTGACTTCTTTTATTGTTAGGCACCTGGAAAGAGAGAAGTTCCTATGTTCTGTATTACTCCCTCTTTAACACCCATCTTGATAGCAAAGCTAGCTGAGATTATGAAGAACTTTCAAATTGTTGTATAAATATGAGTGACTAGAAAAACACAGGCTTTTATGTAAACTTAGAAGGGCACGAGCGAGTAAAAAGCTCTTTTGTTGAGATAGAAGAAATAGTTACCATCCCAGAGATGTGCTGCTATAATTCACCCCATTTTCTGTTGTCTCTTAATGTTAGTATTTCTTGCAGCTGCTCACAAGTGTTCTGTGAAAATTGGTCTCTTAAAAGGCTGAATTAGCATGTAGTGTGACTTAAATATTTTACATGTTTTGTCACTAGACACCACCTACTGCATTAAAAAACTCCCACGGAACCCTCAGAGAGAAGAAATGATAGGAGATGGGGAGCAACAGTACGTTTATCTAAAAGACGGAGATGTGGTTAAGACTGAGGGTGCCACTCTAAGGTATGTAAATGACCTTTGGCTGGGGAAGGCAGTAGGCAGTGGGAAGAGGCTGTATATGTGTTATAAAAGGGAGGAAAAGGAAGATTTCTGCGTATTTCTGCTTGTATGAATATAGACCACCTCAGGAAGAAGGATATAAGGAATCTGATAATATTGGTTACTCTGGGAAAAGAAAATGGGTTGCTTGAGAAAAGGGGAGAAAGAAAGACATTTCCTTATATCTAACTTGTTTAAATTATTTGTTTAAATTATATGATCACCATTGTTTAAGTTAAAAAAATATATTAGCGCCCTAGCGGGTATGGCTCAGTGGGATTGAGTACCAGCCTGTGAACCAAAGAATGGCCAGTTCAATTCCAGGTAGGGCACATGCCTGTGTTGTGGGCCAGTCCCCTGTGGGGGATGTGCAAGAGGCAACTACACATTGATGACTCTCTCCCTCTCATATTCCCTCCTTCCCCCTCTCTAAAAATAAATAAATAACATTTAAAAAACAGATTAGCATTTCCTGCTAGGGAACGTAGGGCTTCCTCGTGTTCTCACTTCCAACAGATGACCCACACCTAAATTAAATACATTTTAGTCCAGACTCATAATCCCCCATGACCTATTTAGAGATTCAGAAATGTGTCTAACTCACTAATTTTTAAAATGAACTAATTATGATTCTCCTCTTTCCCCCCATGATTTGTCCTTGCCTTCTGATTTCAGAACATCTCCTTCTGTCAGTACTTGAGATTTTAGTTTTTTATTCTAAGATGGAAGCTGACAACTCTTCACCCTTATCACTTTCCCTCCCCGGCCCACCACATCTAATCAGATGAGCTTTACCCCAGAGATGTTTGTCACTGCTGTCCCTTTTTCTTCTTGTCCACTACCACTGCCTCTTGGTAATGTTCCTGTCTCCAGGCTGTCCCCTCTCCAATCTACCCTTTGTATGCTCTGTCACTTGGAACCTTGAATAACTTAGTGTGTACAAGATAACGGTCTTTCTCCTTACCACAGCTTGGCTTCAAACCGCTTTTCTGGTCTTGGCTCCTACCACTCCCCTCGCAAACACAATTAGCCATTTCCAAATACTCCTGAGCACACTCTGTCTTTGCTCATACCCTCTGCCTTTGCTCATACCCTCCCCTCTCCTAGGCCCCCTCACTTGACCCCCCTAATAAATTATTATCCACTTATTCTTCAAACCTTAGTTCACATGTCACTTCAAGAACCCCTTCTGGGTGCATGAACTGCTTCTTCCTCCAGCTGTCACAGGTGGGCACAGGTAACCAGGTTCTTAGTAATCGAGGACAAAAAATTGAACCGAACACACAGAGTTTATAGCATAAAGAAAGAGGGAAGGTTTATTAAGCAATAGTACACTCCACAGGACATGGGAGTGGGCCAACTCTGAGCAGAGATTGACCCCGTGGGCTGGAGGGATTCTATTCTTATAGGGCAGAAGCTTCCTGGCTAGTCTTTGGTGGGCTTCTATTGCGCATGTACAAGGAGTTACATTTCAAAGCCTATTGTACATGTGTGGCCTCCCATGATTTTCTTGATTGGCTACTGGAGAAGGGAGTCCCACAGTGTTAATTCATTATAATGCTATTATAATGAATCAGGGGTAGTGTGCAGGTGCATTCTTTGAGCCGCCATGATTCAGAGTTATTCCAGAACACAGGAACAACTGGTCTTAGGGGGTCTTTGTCATGTATGAATGTCTTTTATCTTAGCCCTGCGGGGCCTCTGGAGTTTCCTTCCTGTCTCCTGCCTCACAACTATTAATAATTTCATTATTTCATTATAGCACTTATTAAATTATATATTTTTTGGTGTGTAAGTAGGTCACTCCTTAAAAGATAATCAATTTCCTAGGCTTACAACATTAGATAATGTCAGTTGCTATAGCAAACCACCCCAGAAATGCCTAACAGACTTACTTCATTCAAATATGAAGTAAGTTTACCTCTCATTCACATCAAGTCCAAAAATGGTTCCTGGTTAGTGACTGGCCCTCCTGCAAGTAATGTTTCAGGATCCTTATGGATTCCACCATCCTCAGTCGCTTTCAAGGGGCCATGCTCACCACACTCAACCCAGCTGGGTGGAGAAAGAGCATGGGAGGGATCTTGCATGGGCAGTTTTCATGGACTAGGCCTTGTGTTGCATCCGTTGTCAGCTCAGTCTTGTGCCACTCCTGAGTGTGGGGAGGCTGGGAAATACAGTTTAACTTCATGCTCAGGAAATAGGAAATAGGTTTGATGATAAGCTAGCCATTCTCTGACACAGGCAGATACAAGATTCATCTTCATATCCTCAGTCCCTGTCACATAGAAGGCAGTGAATATTTATCGTGCATGTAGTAAACATCTACCAAGAGGCAAGTAGATTAACAGGTGAATGAGAGAGGAAAAGAAATAATGGTATCCATGCTCCCTGTCAAACCAGTCTCCTCTCTTTTCCATTATACCAGTGATTCCTAAAATTTAATTCATAAACCAACTAATTTTTTTAAATGCTTTTGTTCAAAATATGATAGTATCTTGTATAATTTGCTGATGATACCACAGAAAATCGAACATTATGTTACTACTTCTTGGAAAAGTATTCTTGGCAGTACTGAATGTTCCCCATCACACACCAGCCCTAGGCCACGTTACAAAAAGAGGTGGAGACAGGGCATAGTTCATGGAGTCCTCTGTCTCAGAGGTTTGGGAACCACAGTACTGGTTTATCAGTTATCACAAAAGCATGGATATTAGATCTATACCTAATGTGCAGATTAAGGCTATTCAGCCCTTAGAAGTTAACCACCCATCTGCCATGAACAGAACACATTAAGGTTTTAAAGTGTATAAACAGAAAAGTGTATGAATCACCAGTATGCAAGGCGGTGAATTGTTACAAACTAAACAAACCTAATGAGTGGCCTGCAGATCTAGAAATATCCGTGCCCCAGAGCCACCCACGCACTTGCTTCCTGTCACCACCCCACCCCCTCAGTTGAGTCCTATCCTGTTTCATGGAGTGAATTGACGCCAGGGATCTCAATATTATGTGAACTCCATTTTATTTTTGTTTTACTGCATTCTCATTAAGTATGGGAATCTATTTTAAGATTTGAAAGAGAAACTAACACAAAGAATCCAAAAGAGAAGACACGTTTTTTAAATGACTTAGTAAATAATCTTTTCTCAAAATACAAATTCTAATTATGCTACAATCTGAATAAAACATTTACTGTTGATATGGTTTCCAATTTCCATTTTTATCCTCAGTGAAATGCATTTGTTTTAAATATTAACAAGAAGACTCGCCCTGGCTGGCATGGCTCAGTGGATTGAGCGTGGGCTGCGAACCAAAGCATTGCAGGTTTGATTCCCAGTCAAGGGCACATGCCTGGGTTGCGGGCCACAGCCCCCCGCAACTGCACATTGATGTTTCTCTCTCTCTCTCTTTCTCCCTCCCTTCCCACTCTAAAAATAAATAAATATAATCTTTAAAAAAAAGAAGACAACTCGTTATTAAGCAAAATTTACTGAAGACCCAAATAATTGACGTCCAATTGATCTTGTCTACTTTCTAATTTGAAAAGAAAAAAAATACAATAGAAATAGACATAAAATCCACCAAGAACCCATTAGTAAAAAACAGAAAGTTAGCAAGGTTTTTCAGTTAAGGATCTGGTTGTAACCCTCAGGAATTTTCTAGTGAACTAAGTTTAATTTCTCAAAGTTAATCTGACAGCTTTTGTTGACTGTTCTAAATTTCTAAGAGAGCCATTCTTATAAAGTCTACTGTTCACAGAAGAGGCAGAACTAGACAAATGCTCCACCTGATGAATGAGAGGCCACAGCCGCAGTTCCTCTGGTCTTCAGCCAGGCACCTCTGATGTCATTTCCTTTTCTCCACCTGCTGATGTGAAGTGACTGAGAACACAGTTATGCAAATTAAAGCATTAGCCACCCAGGTGACTGGAAGATTGGAAATTCTGATCCCCTAATTTAAGAAATCTTACTGCTTTTATCCTAGGTTAGAAAATATCAAGGAAAACCATTACTGAGTTCTGGCATAGGAGTGGAAAGGAAATAATTAAGGAGGCATTGCAAGCACATTGGTGGACAAGACAGTTTGCAGACTGAAAGAATGGTTCTCCGAGTAACTTTTTGTAGATTAAAAAAAAAAAAAGATTGAGGTCCCATTTGTAAACATATTCTATGTGTGACTGTTCATAAGATAAGGCAGATACCCACACCACATATTTTTATAGCTGCTAGAAATACACTTCCTGAAATTATTTTCATATAACATGGAATACTTTCATTAACTGGTTGCAGCAGGTTTGATCAGACAAAAGAGATTATTTCTAATATCTCTGTAATATCTCACCATTACTAAATATAGTAATCATTTGCAATATGTAAAGCATATACTTGGAAACCATAAAAGCACAATAGCTCTTACAGTCAGTTCTTAATGCCTCTCAAAAGTAATTGCTCCCATTACTCTTAAAACTTGTATCTCTTAAATTTTTAGCAGATTCTTTAAAAAGGCTGTACAGTTTCGGTATTTAGCATTGAGTATTTGATTAGATTTTTGGCAAATGAGAAATTCTTCTAAGTTATAGTCATTTCAATTTTTTTAAATACTGAAATGTATTTTCTTTAGGAGCTGAATTTTGTCAAATGTCTTTGCAGTATCTAGGAGATGATCTCAGTAGTTTTCTCCACAGTTTTATTATGATTTGCAGGAGTCTCATAACATTGAAACACCCTGGCATTTTTTTAATAAACTTTATTTGGTCATGATGTTATTTTTTTAATATGCTTTTGGATTCTATTTATTAATATTTTAGTTAAGATTTTCATAACAGTATTAGTGGGATCAGGCAGTAGTTTTCTTTTTGTGCAACCTTTTTGTGTAGTCAGATTTGGGATTTGTAAGTTCTCCTTTTTTTTATGCTCTGGGATAGATTAAGTAGTGGTGCAATTATCTGACTTAAATGTTTGATGGAGTTATCCAGTGAAAATACTGAGCCTTTAGTTGCTAATGACATTTACATGCCCTTTTAGTGGAGATTCATTGTTGCTTATTAGTAATGATCCTGTAAGTTAAACTCACCTTAAATAACTTTAGCTTATTTCTGTGAATGTCCCGCTTCCCGACAATCTTTCATCCAGTGATTTTAGCATCTATTAATGATACTTGCCTTAATCAATTAATATATTGAAGGTGGTATGATTGTGACTTTTATTATTCTATTTCTTCTACTTCCTTTTTATTTTTTTTCTTTACTCTCATTTTTCTTTACATTCTTTATGTTCTTCTTAAAGAAGAGATTCCCCCCTTCCTCTTGTTTGAGTATTACTACAGACTTACATTCTTTTGTTCAGTGCTTCTTTGTCCTTTTGACACATTCCCCCTAATCTATCAGCACCTTCTTGCTGTCTGACACAGGATGATGTCTCAGTGCGAGGATTTACCCGCCCCCCACTGCCCCCCATCACGTCCTGCCCCAGACCGTGCTCATTACTACTGGAGTATCATCGCTTCTGGGGCTTTTTATAGAGAGAGCTAGAAAAAAACCTGTGAATTCATGATTTTCAGTTCAAATAAGAAACAACCCAAAATTTAAATCCCTGGTTCTATATATATATTGTTTCCTTATCCCACAATGAAAAACTTGGTTCTTGACATCAATTTATTTATTTGTTTAAACTAGCATACAATAAACACAAAATAGTTTCAGAAACTAATAACACTGCCAACATGAAACCTATTAAGTAAAGTTCAAGATATCTTTACAATTCTTTTGATCTTAAGATATATTCCATTAAGAATGTACAGTCTTAGTATTATATTTAAAACATTTGAATTAATTTTTTTTTACTGTGGCTATGTTATGTATCTAGTGTACAGTAAGATTTACTTCTTTCTGTATTCAATGTTAAGGTTTTTTTACTTCCATCTCATTATATATTTAGAATATATAAAATATTTACATAGCTTAAAAGTTAGAACTACTAAAAAAGTTCTAACGAGAAAAGTCTTGCTTGTACCTCTATTCCCTACACCCCACTTGTCTACCCCCTATAGGCAGGTGTATTTATTAGTTTTTGATTTATCCTTCCTGACTTTCTTTTTCTTTTTTTGCAAAAATAAGAAAATATATACATGTATGTTTTACTTTCCCCATCTTTTATATATGAAAGAGCACACTATGTATACTCTTTGGTGTTTTGTTTTTTTATCACTTGACAGTATATCCTACAAATTACTCTATATATCAATTCATAGAGATCTTCCTCATTCTTTTTGATGGTTGTATAGTGTTTCACTGGGTGGATATACCATCATTTATCCAGAGTGCCCTATGGATCAGCATTGGGTTGTTGCTAATGTTTTGTTATTGCAAATAATGTATTGAATAACATGTGGATTTTTTGTATATGTGAAGGTGTATTTGGGAGTAAATTTCTAGCAGTGGGATTAATGGGTCAAAGGGTGCCCTTTTGCTACAGAATGTCAGATTCCCCTTTATATAAGTTATACTTTTCTGCTTACTTACCAGAAAAAATATAAAAGTGCTTTTTTCATATAGTTTTACCATAAAGTGTATTATCAAATGTACTTCCTGACATGCAAAGGAAATTGAAAAAAATGTATGTTCTTAAAAACTAAAAGCGCTATCTCTAAGTAGTGGAAAGATTGGTGATTTGTATCTAAAGTACTTTTCTGTTTCCCAAATTTGTTGTAATCAGTATCTATTACTTATAAAATAAGAAAAAAATGAGAAATGTATTAAATTCACACTAAAGAATGAAAAATTTGATTTTGTTAAAGGAGAGAAATTTCTGGTGATAATTTTCAGTGTACAACAAGAGAAAAAGGAGCTTTTTAACTCAGTGACATTATTTATTTGTGTCTTATCCAGAAGTAAGGATGGAGAATAATTTGCTTCTCGAGATTTCTCCTAAGCTTAAAAGTTCATAATTGTTTTTATTTCTTCTTTTGCCCAGAGTTATATACACACCTGGCCACACTGATGATCATATGGCTCTACTTTTAGAGGAGGAAAATGCTCTCTTTTCTGGAGATTGCATCCTAGGGGAAGGAACAGCTGTATTTGAAGACCTCTATGATTATATGAACTCTCTAAAAAAGTTATTGACAGTCAAAGCTGATACTATATATCCAGGTGAGTAATTTTTCAAATCTGATAAACCATTTCTGTCAAATGAGGAAGGTTCATTTTGGTTTGTGTGTGTGCAAGTTGTGTGTTTTTGGCCTTAAAGAGAAACATGTGAACTACTTCTTTAAATTATACCTCTAAGTCCTGTCTAGCCGTGCAATTTTTTAAAAGGCCAACAGTTATATTAATAACGTCTAACATCTTATAAACATAAAAGGATTCTTTTTCAACATCTAAACAGCTATTAATAGGACTATTAAACAAGTAAAATAACTTACATTGAAACAAGAAAATTTTTTCATTCCATAAGCAGTCTTCAGTCTTGTTAACCTGATTTCTGTTGTGGACCACGTACTAGCCATGTAACCAATGGTAACATTTGACCTCTGAGCTTTAATTGTTTTAACTCACACTATTGAAATATCAGTAGCTTCCATATGAACTGTAAAATCCTGTATTTACTTTGATTCTCTAGAAAAAAAAACTTGTTGCTAGTATCTCTGCTATCACTATGCTGCTCTGCAATATGAATCATCCCACCATCCTGAAAGCTAAGAAACATACTGGACACAACAATAGGGCCCAGAAGGGAAAAGAGACTAGTTTACTAATTTTTGAAGTCCTAACTTGTTCCTAACCAAAGAGTTATGGAAAGATCCATAAATACAGTATCTTTAATACC
The DNA here is from genome assembly GCA_004024845.1 of Tonatia bakeri. NCBI lineage: Eukaryota > Metazoa > Chordata > Mammalia > Chiroptera > Phyllostomidae > Tonatia > Tonatia bakeri. Next base: position 71,256 of record PVIA01005221.1, read on the forward strand.
CTCATTTTCTTTTGTGAGTTTCTACTTCTGTGGGGGGTAGGAAACACACCCTGGGCATTTGGATTAATATTATGACATAAAAGGGATGGAAACTAACAGCGCTTTTTAAAGCAAAGAGAATAGACATTTGATGCACTCACATTCAAGCAAAGCTAATGAGAGGCTGCCTACTAAAGGCTCTTAGCTTTAAAGCTAGAGTGTTAGCTTTAGTGAATCCCATGAACTGGCTTATTAGCACAGCAGGAGCTTCTATGTAAATTATGTTCTGTAGCCATAGCTACCATATATTAAAGCCTGCTACCCAATCAGGCACCTGCAGGGACCTTTACAGCTAGCTAGCTGTGTCCTCACAAAAAGCCAGTGAAGTAAGGAGTGGTGTCCTCATTGCACAGCTGAAGAAACAGCTCAGAGACTGTCAGGGCCACACAGTTAGGAAATGATGGTCGGTACTCTAACCAAAGCCCGTGCTTGTTACACGATAATAGGTTAGCGTGCTTCTGGATATTTTGTCCTCAACTATTTTAAACATGCCTCTAGCAAATTTGTGTAATATTAACTTGCACTGTGTTAAAGAGCATGTAAATTTCAATATAACTTTATCTGGGTTGTCAACATTTCTGAGTTGCAAGTCTATACATAAAATTTTTCAAGTTCTACTGTGATTCCTGTGAATTTTTTATAGGTCTTGGTCACTTACATGAAGCTACTTTTACATTCCCCTTTTCAATCTTTTATAAGTAAGTATAGCACAGTGGTAAGAGCCTAGAGTCATAAAAAGCTCCTGAGTCAGAATCCCAGCTCCGCTCTTGAGCTGTGATACTGTGGGCAGGATATTTACCCTCCTTATTCCTCAGTTTCTGCTGCTAAAAAAGGGTAACAGTAGTGCCAACCTCTTGGGATTCTTATAAAGGTAATGTATAGCATGTAGAGCAGTGCCTTGCAAATAATGAGTGCTCTGTAACAATTACCTATCATTACTATTCTGATTCCTGTTGTTACTGCTATATTTTTATTTTATACTTTTTAATGTACACAATATTTTGTATAGATTTTGATATAATTGTCTAATGTTTTGTGTCATATCTGTATAGTTTTCCAAATAATTCTTATTTGTTGTATATGTAGTATTCTGTTTCAGTATATCAGATGGATTGTTTTTAGAGTGAATTAACTTCAGTTATACTTAGTATTTTTCTCTCGTTGAAATAATTTTTATAATTGTTCTAATTCAGGACATGGCCCAGTAATCCATGATGCTGAAGCTAAAATTCAAGAATACATTTCTCACAGAAATATTCGAGAAAAGCAAATTCTTACAATATTACGTGATAATTCTGAAAAATCACTTACAGTAACAGAGCTTGTAAAAATTATTTACAAGGTAATTTTTGTTTAGCTTATTTGTACATAGCCACAATTTTATTAGAATAATCTGTTTACTAAGCTATAGATACAATAAACTTATCACCTCCCAGAACACTGTTAACTTTATAAATAATGCCACTTGTATAGATTTGAAACCAGCAACCTCAACTTTCTAGAACACAGAAGTTACACAATATCTGGCGTGGAAAACAAAAATAACCATTCTGAGCCATCATTAGACCATGTACTTCATTCTGTAGGAGAGACTGTTCCCACCTACATGATGATCAAGATTTGTAATCACTTATGTATTATTCAAGCCATCTTGACTATCTAGTGTCCTAGCCTATGGCAAGCGAGAAGAAGCAATCTGCTAGATACATGGGCGATAGCAGTGAGTAGTAGTAACAGTGCCAGACCAATGGAGAAAGAACATGGAAAAGAACACGAGTAGAGAAATTTAGTGTACAGAGAGAACCCCTCACCTCGGCAGCCTCTGAGCACATCATTATATGACAGGCCTATATAGAGGTCAATTCGTATAATTTAGTTTTTCGGTGAATGTTTATTAGATAACTGCTGTGTAGGTAGTACAGCTTAGAGATTAATGTAGGCTTTGGTACTAGATTAAATGGGTGTAAAAACTCCCACTACCACAACCTCTACAGCCAGAAGAAACATGAGAGTAACTAAAGATGAGCTTAAAAAGGTGCCTGGGGCCCATTACAATTAGTAAGGGACCTTAATATTCCATAGGTCCAGGTATCACGAGACAGTCAGATCATACTCAGTATGTTTTATCTTAAAAGGGAAAGATGATTTAAAAAAGAAGGGATGATGAATGAAGGGTTAAAATGACTAAAAGATAAAAGTTCCATTAGCAAAAGGGTAAAGTAAATTCTGTGAAAGAGTTCATTTCCTCATTATACTAGAATCACTCTAGACTCTTCATTGGTACATTGTTTTTTTGTTTTGTTTTGTTTTTTTCTATTCTAAGTACAGGAAATGAACCATGATAGGCAGGCAAGATCAGGTCTTGGGAGCCTTGATTGGCAAGCTAACAAATTTGAACTTTAACCAATAGCCTGGGAATGACCCATCACTCAAAGATCTTAGGCAAGGGATCAAGTAATGCAATCTAGTATATCACAGTGGTGGAGAAAGTATACGGTACTGGAGCTTAAGGGAGAGTTTAGGGTCGGAGGTTCATGTTTGGGAATCATTAATGCATGATATTGCTGTGGCAAACTGGTTGAGTAAAAAGAGAAAAGAGTCAGTGATACAACACATTGTAAACATCAGTGTTTAAGAGAACTCCAAGGAAGAGTATCCAGGATGAAAACTAAATGATAAAAGAGGTAAAATAACCAAAGAAAATGAGAAAAGTTATTATCATGTAACCTAATTAATAAACCATAGGGCCACTGTCTGTAGCATCATCAAAACTATCTAGAATAATTTTTACATTTATTTATTTATTTATCCATTCATAAAATACTGAGTTCCTACTGTGTGGCATTATGCTAAGCACTAGGCATTCAGTAGTGAGCAAAACATACTGTCACTATCTTTACGGAACTCACACTGTATTTTATCCATAGGAATATAAATAAGAATATGGTGCCTAAAGCAAAACATATACAAGCTGAAATGGTTTTGGCTATTACTATACCAAAATGAATTTAAGTTAAAGTTGTCATCTTTGTTGCACTTTTTTAAAGTTTCAAAGGATTATTAACTCTGTCCTTTGTTCTAAAAACAGAAATGTTTTCTTTTACTCTCTTTTTTTAGAATGTTCCTGAGTCTTTACATAAAATGGCTGAACGTAATCTCTTGCTTCATTTGAAAAAATTAGAAAAAGAAGGAATGATATGTAAGTATACTTACAAATTTTAATTATTTTATTGCCAGCATTTAATTTTTTTTTTACATATGAACTAGTTTTCTTTAGGAAAAATACCACCCACCGGAGTCTTCCCTTGATTATCACTGGAGAGACGGGCACTAGGAAGGGTCAGTAGTGAAAGGCCAGTGGACCACAAGTGGGAACCAAACACTCCCACAGACACTGGAATCTTGCTTCGTGGTTCCAGTCCGTACCCACCAGAATGGCAGTCCAAGGCGTGTAGTGGAAAATAGCGTCTCTTCTCCCAGACCACAAGACCACGAGGAATTTGAAATGTGGAAGGTTTGGGAACAGCTAAAGGTTTTAGCAATACTAGATATAGTATACTCAAAATTATTAAAGCAGTCATTCTACAGTTGTTTACTAGTGTTAGGTTAATTTGTCAAATTAAGAATCTTTATAGAAGCTTAATCCTTAAAATCAACTGGTTCAAAGCTAGAATTTTTTGTAGAAGCTTCAGCAATGTTTTTAAAATTATAAACACAATTGTAGCTTTATACTGAGCAACAAAACTATTTTAGCAATGAATGCTTTTTCTAGCCAGAGGATAAAATCCAGTGAATTTGCTTATCTGCTGTTAAATTTAGGCTCTTTAATTTTCTTTCCACAGCTAGCAGCACCGATCCTGACAAGAAATGGACAGCTCATCTTTAGTTTCAGATTAACGGAAGTTTCATTGTTTGGTTTTGCTTTGTTTTTAGAGAATGGTATGTTCTCGTACCTATTACTTATAGAGAATATAAGTATATAACATTGAAAATAACCATTGATATACTTTAAAATAATGCCATCTTTTTTCTCAAATATATAACTTACATTTTACAGCTATAATGTAGAATATTTTATCTAACCTAGCTCTTATAATATTTTACCAAAAATTCAGGATCCAACAGTTTATCCACTTTCATTCAATAACGTAAAATGATTACTTTAAAAATAATACAGCTTATATCATTTAAACTGGATATTATTCTTCGAGATTGGTTCTCTATTACCAATGGCCAAAATACTTCTCTGGCTGCTTCGTAACAGCACCGATTTCTATGTTATCCTTCTTTTCTGCAACCCTCATCTGTATCTACAGATCATAGCTTTGTTTTCATGTTTGTATTAATTATATCACGATTATGTATTAGTTCTGTAGCTCTTTATTATGTTTATTTTCTTACAGTGGTATTCTACAAATGATTCATGCACATTAACTTTTGATAATTAAAAATATTCTACTCCCAGTTAAAGTCCTTGTATAATAATTATTTCTGTCATCTATGGTACAAACAACTTACTTTCCAAGTTTAGGTTTTAGTACAAAAATAGTCATCGGCATATATATGAATTATATACCAAATTTTTTTGAATTAGAGTATTATAAGTCAGGGCATTTTTTATGTGAGCAAAGTTGTTAAATAGTGATTAGGTTTTCAGGGTAGCCCATCAATGCTTATTTAACCCATAAGGTTGCCCTGGCTGGGTAGCTCAGTTTGTTAGAGTGTCATCCCAGTGTACCAAGGTTTCAGGTTCAATCCCCACTCAGGGTACACACAAGAATCAACAAATGAATGCACAAATGAGTGGAACAACAAATTGATGTGTGTGTGTCTCTCTCTATTCTTTCCTCTCTCTCTCTCTCTCTCTAAAATCAATAAATTAAAAAAAAATTAACCCATAAGGTTGCCAAACTACAATACTAAAACGAGCTCAGAATACTGAGAGTGTACTTTCTTTACTCTTCCCTAAAAATAAGATTTAAAATTTTTTAACTTTCTTTGACATCCTCCCCTCTTTCTCCCCTTTTCCCCAAGACCCTAGCATTTTCATACTATTCTAAACACTTATTCTCATGCCCTGGAGATCTGCTGTGTTCCTGAAACCGTCCCTTATTACAAAATAACTGAACTCAACAAAAAACCAAGCAACCCAAATCAAACATGGGCAAAGGATTCAATAGAAACTTCTCCAAAGAAGATATACAAATGGCCAATAAACACATGAAAAGTTGCTCAACATCATAAGTGATTAAGGAAATACAAATTAAAACCGCAGTGAGCCCTGTCTGGTGTGGCTCAGTGGACTGAGCGTTGGCCTGTGAACCAAAGGGTTACTGGTTCAATTCCCAGTCAGAGCACATGCCTGGGTTGCAAACTAGGTCCACAATAGGGGGTGCATGAGAGGCGGCCACACATTAATGTTTCTCTCCTTCTCTTCCTTTCTTCCCTACCCTCAAAAATGTATAAAATAGAATCTAAAAATAACAAAAAACAAACCACAATGAAATACCACCTCATGCCCTTTCAAGTGACCATTATTTTTTTAAAAAAAGAAAATATCAAGTGTTAGGGAAGATATGGAGAAATTGAAACCCTTGTGCATTTCTGGTGCGAATGTGAAGTGGTATAGCTTCTATGGAAACACTATGGTGGTTCCTCAGAAAAATTAAACAGAGTTACCGTGTGATCCAGTAATTGCATTTCTGGGTGTATTCCCAAAAGAACTGAAAGCAGGGACTTGAGCAGATATTTGCACACCCAGGTTGGTGGCAGCATTATTAACAATAGCCAAAAGGTGGAAACAACCCAGGTGTCCATTGAAGGATGAATGGATAAATAAAATGTTGTATAGACTACACTGGAATAAAATTGAGCCTTATAAAGGAAAGAAATTGACACATGCTTCAACATGGATGAAACTGAAGACATTACCTTAAGTGATAGAAACCAGTCTCAAAAGGACAAATAAATACTGTATGATTCCACATTTATGAGGTACCCAGAATAATCGAACTCATAGAGACAGTAGAATGGTGGATGCCAGGGGCTAGAGGAAGACAGAAAAGGGGAATTACTGTTCATTAGTTAAGGAGTTTGAGTTTGAAAGGATGAAAAAATTTTAGAGATAGGTGGTTGTCATGATTATACATACAACAATGTGAATATACTTAATACCACTGAGTGGTACAGTTAAAATGGTACATTTAAAAACAGTAACTATAAATATCCTCCCCAACACCAGCACCAAAAAAGAAAAAAATCAGTATTCCCATTCCCTAAATATAGCACATATCAGCAAAATTTAGACAAATCTGATTATATGAATGTTTAGTTATGTCTTAACTTGCTTCTCCTCTGTTCTTTCCTATCTCTGAATAAAAACACCATTCACTTGATCAAACCAGAAAACCTAATAGTCATTTATGTTAAATCCCCCCCCTTCATCTCATACCCAGTTCTTCGTCAAGTACTGACTATTCCATCCCTTGAATTTCTCAGTACCTCTTACTCCACCAATACTTTTTAGTCCAGGCTCTCGTCCTCTCTTGCCTAGACTACTGCAGTAATTCTTAGCTCTGATCTTCCTGCTTCCATTCCTGGAGGGAGTTAGGGAGCAAGGGTGAGAAGGGCATTCTTAACTGAGGAAATCACATGCACAAAGCCATGACTCCATATTATTGTTGTTTTCTTTAAGTACCATAGCATACTTCAAGCTGCAGGTGGATATATTGGAAGAAAGGTAATAATAGAAAGCTATCAAACATTGGTAATTGAAGGTATCTAGGCAACTGAGCTTAACAAAAACAATGGTATTCATTAAGTATCCACTTTGTGCTGGGTGCTGGGTCAGGTACTAGAGACATGCAAGGGAACAAAATAGCGTCTCTGCTCTCAAAAGAAATTCATATTCTACTTTTGGAGACACATATCCAATATGCAGTGCCATTAAATTTGGAGTAAAGAGGAAGAGTATCTAACTTGGTTGGGTTGTAGAAAGCTGCTTAGAGGAGCCTGAACTCAGTCTTAAAAGATGAGTAAGTGGTAGCCAGGTGAAGAAGTTAGGGATGTTTGGGAGATGAGAAGAACTATTCCAGTTGGAATAGTATATGCACATAAACAGCTATGGCAGAGCATCACATGGCTTAAGAAGCAATATGGCTAACCTATATACCGCTTGTGGGTTGAAGTCCTAGAGAAGAATCTCACAGGAACAGAAATCTCACGGGAACCAATATGCTGACACCCACCCGTGCTTCACACAGGCTGGAGTACACACAATTTAGGAATCATTTTTTTGCCTCATCAATGGCAAAAGTTTGTCCCCAACCATCATGGTGATTTCATTCCTCTTTTTTTCTTTTAAATTTTTTATTTTATTTTTCCATTACAATTTAGTCCCCTTATGCCACCCACCCCCTACAATCACCACACAGTCATCTACATCCATGAATCTTCCCTCTTTTTGTTTCTATCACTGCAGCCATTACTTTGTCCTCCATTCAGTGTGCCCAGTAGGCCTGGGTTACTCATAAGCTTCTGCTTGCCAGCTTACTATATAGTCAACGGTTTCTATATTCTTGGTGTCACCTCTGCCTTCTCTATATATATCTTCAGCTTCTGTTTTGCAACAACTGAGTAGTCCTCTATGTGTCTTAGATTCTGATATCCTCATTGGAGAGGACCTGATTGGTATAATTAATCACGTGGAGCCAGAAGGGTCACAGGAAACTATTACGAGGGTACCCCATTCAGAGGCAGTGGGCAGGATAAGCACTCTCACATTTGGCCTTTTCATTACAGTGAGGGAAGGAAAAGGGAAGAAGCAGAGGGGGTCTGAAAGGTAGAAGACCAGGTAGCATATAAGAGAAATGTTTTAGGAAAGGAATAGTACTTAAAAACTGATGAGATCTTGAGAGGTGGGGATGAGGTGGAAAGGGAGAAGTCTAGTAGAACAATATTTCTGGCCTACACAGTTGAGTAGATGTTGACCTGATCACCAGGATGAGAGAATACAGGAAATGGGGTGAGTAGAGTGAGGAAAAGAGGAAAGAAGCATTGTACTACAGATAGGAGTCTGGAGTACTAAGGAACGTCCAGAGGGAGATACCTACTAGGCACTTAGATATATGGAGCTGGAGCTAAATAAGTAGGATAGATTTTGTTGCAGGTTGCCAGAAGCTTAGTTTCAACCAGCTTAAGCTTAAAAGGGAATGTTGGTCGGCACCCACTCTGAGAAGGATGAAGGTGGGCCAGGCTTGAACAGAAACAAGGATTTGGGTTCCCATCAATACAACCCCAAAACACTCTACTCAGTTTTTTGGAGTGGAGACCCCCAAACACCATGGCTTCTTCTAACGGCAAGGGACATGGCTATGGACAGGTCTGGGCACATATCCTACCCAATCCATAACCAGCAGGGAAAGCTGGGTCTTCCAGCTTCAGTTTAGAAAATCTGGGGAAGGGACTCAATGATTTATATTAACTCATTCCCACTCCGTAGGCCAGTCCCTATGGTCGAGAAAAGCCGAGGTATTGTATTTGGCCCGCCTTTGGTCTTCTGCCTATCCCTGTGATCAGAGTGGGTGAGGTCTGTTCTCAGATGCAGCAGAGTATAACAGGAAGGTTCTTAACTAATACTAATTCCTTATTGAATAGCTGTGCTTTCTTTCCAGTGTGTATAAAATATGAGAGGGGACCCCCCAAAAAACAATATTATCTTCTGGAGGGCACACTCCTTGTAGCACAGGCTTCCCCAAGTAGGTGAGTGTTCTAGGAACCCATCTGTATCACTGTACCAGCTGGCATCATTGTGAGAGGATGCATGGGGCTTCAGTGAATTTTTTTTTGAAGACTTTCAAAGCATTTGCCCATTTCATGATGGATAATTTATGAGCACACCTGCCAACACCTGTGCTGAGTGTTGAGCAGTTTTTGACCATAAACAGCATGACTCCCATCCCATACCCTCCCTATTCACCTGAGCTTGCCCCAAGCAACATTTTTTTTGTTTCCCCAATGAAAAAGTCCTCAAAGGGAAACTGCCAGTGTGGAAGAAGTGAAACAAAAAACAGCAGAAGCACTGATGGTGGTCCTAAAACAGCTCTGACTGGGCAACTGAAACAATGATCAGTGAATAGAAAATTATCCCAATAAAAAAATGAGGCAGTTATTAATTCCAAAAAACAAAGGCTATTCAATGAAGGAAATAATTATGAAATGCCATCTGTATATGCGTTTTTACATTGGCAATAATGTAAACACTTGACTAAAATTTCTGTTATAACAGAGGAAAGGAAGTGGGGGATTGAGAATGCTAAATCCTCACCTATGGTAGGCAAAGTCAATGAAGTCTAAACTTGACAAATAAAAGTATATACATCTTAGTGGTTAATCCCAGGAAAAATTTATCTTAAAAAGAGAGACAAAGGGGAAGTGTTTTTTCCTGTTGGAAGTAATTTTTTTAATTATGTACATTTTATTAGTTTGAGATAAATGAAACATTTTAATGTCAAAAACACTAATATTATGGAGACTTCCAGTGAAGATGGAGGCGTAGAGAAACACGCTTCACCTCCACACACAGCAACAGCAAAAACTCCACCTAGGCTACAAAACAGTTCTCGCCCAGAACCATTAGAAAACTGAGCTGTGTGGAAGTCCAATGACCAAAGATTTAAAAAGTCACATTCATCCAGATGGGCAGGAGGGGCAGAGACCTGGAGAGGTGGTTAAATGGGCAACCCCACATTCACAAGTGGTGGATAAAAACTGGGAGGGATACCCCAGGAGCAAGCAATCCCAGCCCAAGAACAGACAACCCAGCCCAGGGTTCCAGCACCAAGAAGATAAGTCCCCATTACTTCTTGCTGTAAAAACCAGTGGGGGTTGGGGTGGCAGAAAAAACTGCACAATTCTCAAAAAACTTCTCTTAAAGGGCCCACAATGGACCTAGGACTCATGCAGACCCACCACCCCTGGGATTCAGCACCAGGGCCACAGCTGGAAGGGCATAAGTGGCATATGGGGAGAAGAGAAAGTGCAGTGTGAGTGCTGGGAGACAGTGGCCTCACAGGCAATCTCCAGAAACCAGGCAGTAGCATTGTCCCCTCTCTGAGCCCTCCCCACACAGAGCCACAAAGGGTGAAATGGGTTGCTCCCCTGGGTGATAACCTAAGGCCCCACCCCACACAATGTTCATGTGCCTTTTCTACAATAGGCCACACTACTACCTAATCAAAGCAGCTCTGCCTAATACACAGAAACAAACACAGGGCGGCTGCCAAATTGAGGAGACAAAGAAATATGGCCCAAATGAAAGAATAGAACAAAACTCCAGGAAAAGAACCAAATGAAATGCAGATAAGCGAGCTATCAGATGCAGAGTTCAAAATGTTGGTTATCAGGACGATCAAAGAAACCATTGGATACTACAACAGCATAAAAAAAAGACCCAGGCAGAAATGTAGGTTGCATTAAGTCAAATAAAGAAAAATCTACAGGAACCAATTATGGAGTGGATTAAGCTGAGACTCAAATCAATGATTTGTAACACAAGGAAGGAAAAAGCATTCAATCAGAACAGCAGGAAGAAAACAGAGTTCAAAAAATGAGGAGAGGCTTAGGAACCTCTGGGACTGCTTTAAATGTACAAACATCCAAATCATAGGGGTGCCAGAAAGAGGAGAAGAAGAGCAAGAAATTAAAAACTTAATTTGAAAAAATAATGGAAGAAAACTTTCCTAATTTGGTGAAGGAAATAGACATACAAGTCCAGGAAGCACAGAGTCCTGAATAAGTTGGACCCAAAGAGGACCACAGCAAAACACATCATAATTAAAATGCCAAAGATTAAAGATAAAGAGAGAATCTTACAAGCAGCAAGAGAAAAGCATACAGTCACCTACAAAGGAGTTCCCATAAGACTGTCAGCTGATTTCTCAAAAGAAACTTTGCAGGCAAGAATGGACTGACAAGAAATATTCAAAGTGATGACCTACAACCTAAATTACTCTTATCCAACAACGCTATCATTTAGAATGGAAGGGCTGATAAAGTGCTTCCCAGACAAGATAAAACTGAAGGAGTCCATCATTACCAAGCCATTATTATATGAAATGCTAAAGGGAACTATATAAGAAAAAGATCAAAACTATGAACACTAAAATGGCAACAAATTCACAACTATCAACAACTGCATCTAAAAAACTAAGCAAGCAGAACAGAAACAATCACAGATATGGAGGTCATTTGGAGGGTTAACACCAGCTGGTAAGGGGAAAGGGGAGGCTGCAGGGGTAGGTGCAGGGATTAAGTACAAATCGGTAGGTACAAGATAGTCAGGGGGATGTTAAGAACAGTATTGGAACCCTGGCTGGTATGGCTCGGTGGGTTGAGCACCAGCCTGTACACTGGAAGGTTGCCATTTGTACTCTGGGCACATGCCTGGGTTGCTGGCCAGGTCTCCATTTGGGGGTGGGAGAGAGGCAACCTATCACTGTTTCTCTCACACATCATGTTTCTCTCCCTCTCTTTCTCCCTCCTTTCCCCTCTCTCTAAAAAGATAATAATGATAATTTTTTTTAAAGAACAGTATAGGAAATGGAGTAGCCAAAGAATTTGTATGCATGACCCATGGACATGAATTCAGGGAGGGGATTGCTGGAGGGAATGGGGGTACCAGGCACAGTAGGGCAAATGGGGAAAAATTTGGGAAAATGTAATAGCGTAATCAATAAAACATACTTAATGCAAAAAAAAAATACTGGTGTTATACACTGAGTAGGTTCCAACTCCTTAGTCCAATGGAGCAAGCACTTTTGTACTAGAATTTTCTCCTGAAAAATTACCAAGAACTGGAAACAATAAGAGATACATGCTTATTTAATGTTCTCTTGGACTTAAGGATAAGAATCTTTAAGTTCGTATTCCTCAGCAGATACAGTTTTCAAGCATAAAATTTCCCCTAAGAGTAAATATCCTGACCTGTTATCTAGACTGAAGGCCTGGAGAATTAAGGTGAACCGGAGACTTTTAAAGTTTCACTGTAGTATGAAAACCATCTAAAGAGAACTAAGCCCAAGTTGACTGTGTCCAGCAAGTAGCTCTATAGTAGACCCCAACTTTGTTTTCCAGGCACAATATGATAGATTATTAAAGATCTATCAGAGCTTATTTCTCCTGTTGAGGTCTAAACTGAATTGAGGATTCAGTAACTAACCAATGTAAAGAGTAGAGAGAGGACTCAGCCTCCATCAGAATGCTCAGCCAACACCACTTTTTCTCTATGGTTGGTCAAGTTTCGCACTACAAATTCTGAAAGAAAGCTAACATGTGTGACAGATTCCGTCACTTATTTCTACTAAGATTTTTAAGAAGTTTAGGATGGTTAATGACCACAAAGAACCAAAGAATACACTTCTGAAGAAAAGAAATTTTTTCTCGATATACTTAAATTGAAGACCAGTCTGGAAAAATGTGTTGCTATGAATCAAAGGTTTCCAATATAAGTTAGGTCGCAGCAATTCAGGGTTCAAGTAGATGACCCTATTTTGTGCATGATTATATTAATACTGTGGTATATTTGCTACTTACATGTTGTGAGTAAAAAGCATCTCTACCGAAAGACTGCCAGTTAATTAGTTGTCCCATGTTTTTTCCCATTATTCTGTAAGATTTTCATCCACTGAGTATCAATTTCTTCCTTTTAAGGTGAGACTATTATCTCAGCATATAATGCAACCTACACTGTCATTATTTTCCCAAGGGCTAAAGAAAATTTTTAACTAGAAGAAGCTCTCTGGTTTTATACCATGGAAGTTTTCCCAGCCTACTTTGTGGAGCTAGATTAATCCCACTTCATTCCCCTGCTTCCATTTTCAAAAAATTGCAGAAATGCATATCACAAATGGCATATCTCAAGATTTTATATCTAAGCCTGAAATTTTAAGAAATATTGTTAACCATTCACTCCTTCAGAGAAAAAAAATGTGATCTTGTACCATTTTTATCACTCTCAACTGGAGTGCTTATTACAAATGCAAATTTCTGGTCCCTACCCAGATTTACTTAATCCAAATTTCTAAAGAGGACTAAGGAATGTAATTTTTCCATTGGTTCTTTTCCTACATCTATTATAATTTAGCATTGTGTTGTTGGTTTTTATTGTATCAAAGGTCAGCATGAGGTGCACACATATAAAATCTCCGGGGAGGGGATATGTTATTGAGAACAGTTGTGTGTTATTATTCAATGTTCTTCAGTGTCCATGAAACAAAATCTCAGATTTCACACCTAGAAAAATACTTTTTTTTGTCCTATGAACGGGTATATTCCTTTTTTGGACTAGGGCTTGTCAAGTTTGACTACTTCTCAGAATCATCTGGGGAACTTTTAAAACATGCACAGCTTCCCAGACCCCAAGCAAGACCCTTTCATCAGAATCTCCAGATTAGGGAGGGTCCTTGTGAGAGTGATAATTAACTGTGTTTCAAAACCCTATGTGGGACAATATCTAGTTAATTTGCCATGTTCACTTTTTGCTTTGGCATCCTGGAAGCTAGTCTTAAAACATCTTTTCTTGGAACTCAGTTCTTTGATGTAATTATTCTCCTTTTCTTTCCCCCATTGTATTACTTGTCTCATTTAGTGTCTTTAATGAATTTCAACTTCAGAGGAAATAACAGTAATACTGTCCTTTGGAAAGGACTCATGGACATGGGTATAAGTGGACTAAGTGGTAATGGAAAAAAATACAATAAAAATTAAATCAAAAGAAAAAAATACTATCCTTTGGACCATCGTATTTCTTGCAATAGCATTTAAGCCTAAAATAAATCAGTTATTAGTATTACAGAGTAAAAGAATATTGTGAACATAAAAGTTTCATCATTCAGATTTTATGGAAGCTTCATGGGAAATTACTGTTTGAAAAGCACTCTGAAAATCATTGCTATTAAATGCCGTATACATACTGATCCTTTTGCAGTTCATACACATGATGATTGGGTGTTCACACTATTGTGAGAGATGTGCCTCCCCCAAACCTTATTTACAACATCGGCACATTACCCATGTGACATGAAGTAGACAGATGATAGATAGATAGATAGATAGATAGATAGATAGATAGATAGATAGATAAACACCATGTACATATTTAAGCTTTTGGTACCCCTTTAGTCCTTTCACTGCAGGCACCCCAAATACTGAATACATTCTTCTTGTTATGTGCCACCTCAGAGATCTAGTCCATGTTAGTGGTGTTAACCATTACACCATGCTGAATAATTTCCAGATATGTGCTTGAACTTGACTCATTCACCACAGCCCAGGCCTATATCTTTTGCTCTCTGCAGGGACTTTTCACTTGGCTATCTCCCAAAGTCCAGACATCAATGTGAAGAAATTCAACACATCTAAAACCAAGCTCTTCTGTTTATTCCACCATTTTATATTCCTAGTTACCACCCTTCCCATCTCACCATTTGGATAAATATCATCACCATTCTCCATATCCCAAGCTGTATTAGCCCTTGGTCACTCATATTTCTTTTAATCCCCACTCCACTTAGCACGACAATATTTACACTGTAATTTCAGAATATAGATTCAATTTGAAGACCAAGAAAATGCTGGTGCTCAAAAGGAGTGATAAATTGCCAAGGAAGTGCAAGTGGCTTGCTTCAAGGGACAAAGGCTATCAGTTGTCTTAGCTTCAAGGCCTTATCCCTTTCTCTCTTGTTCCCTGGCCTAGTCTTCATTTCCCAAATTAAACTAATAATTGATTTCCTTGTACATGGCCTATTCCTATTTCCATTCGTGGTAGTGGTAGTAACAGTTTAGTAATAGTATTCATCTGTAGAAAAGAAATGACAATAAATAATTTAATGAGTTGTTATTGAGATAGGGTAGTAAGAAGCTAAGAAAATTTCTTGGCAAGCGGAATAGGGAAACTGAGACAGATAGCTGAACATAATGGCCAAGCAACTTACAGCCAGGTGCAGATGGTCACCAAGGCAGAAGGCCCTGAGTGTGTGGCAGGGGGAAAAACTGGGAAAACAAGGACCTAACCCTGAGGTAGCCCTTCCCCTAGCCTTTTCTCCCTGGAGACAACATCTAGGAGATAACATACATCTAGGCCTCAGCTGTGTTTCAGCTCCGGGCCTAGAGAAGCAGCAAAACCAGCTGGGCAATGCCAGAATCCCCTGCAGTTACTGAAGCCCCCTGCTCTGCTGCTGACCAATCAGTGGAGACCAGGACCCTGAAAGGCACACCTGGAGAACTGATGAATATTCTACTGAACCTTCCCCTGAGATCTCCCCTAAGATTCTCACTGGAAAAAAGAGATAAAAACCTCAACATAAAGAACCCAACCCTAGCTCTTCCTCTGAGAGGCAGCCTGAGCCATCCCTTTTTCATCATGCACCCACCCACCCCCACTTGTTTCCTCACAGGCACCAGTCTCCTAGACTGTAAGACGATGGGCGGCTGGCAACTTGTCCCAGGCTAGGGTAAATGGAGGCAGTCTGGCTTTCTCAACCAGATGCCTGGGCAACTAAGGAAAGCAGTTTCTCATAACCTTGAGAATGGGCCTGACAAGTAGTATTCTTGTAGCCTTGAGATTGGTCCAATAAATGGTTCCCATAGCCTTGAGTAGGCTTGCATGCATAGAACGAAGCTCTGTTGTATAATCTGTTGGCTCCTTGCCAACTTTGTATTTAGTATATTAGGGGGTTAGGGACTTCCCGCTGAGAGAAAGGGGCCAGGTAACTTGCAGTGTGACATGCAGAGACACATGGGGGGACACAGAGGGACACATAGCTTGCAGCATGCGTGAATCACCCACCCTTGAGTACAGGCATGTCAAGCATCCCCATGGCTCCATGATTATT
Source organism: Tonatia bakeri (assembly GCA_004024845.1). Classification (NCBI taxonomy): domain Eukaryota; kingdom Metazoa; phylum Chordata; class Mammalia; order Chiroptera; family Phyllostomidae; genus Tonatia; species Tonatia bakeri. Next base: position 87,185 of record PVIA01005221.1, read on the forward strand.
CTTCCACCTGCCCAAATCCAATGAACCTGTCTGGCCTGACCTGTTGCAACACACAGGCTAATCCCCGAACCTGTCCCCAAGGCCCCTTCTTCTCTGACTTCCCAGTGAGCTCACTACCCAGGCTCTCCTGTTGCTCCTTCTATGCTAAGCCCTTCCTTGTTTCACTGTCCCCAGCTTTAATAAATGTATCCTCATAGTCACCTGGACTCATTGTGAAATCTCCCCTATGCAAAGTCAAGAACCCACACACTACCAACTGGCCCTGGGCAGACCTGCTCAGGGCCAGGTCCCTGTCCAGTAACATAATGAATATTAAATATTCATATTGTTTAGTATGATCCTTAGCATCAAGTAAATACTAGTTGCTGTTATTTTGTCATTGTCATTAACAGAGTATATTTACATATTTCCCTGGGACTATTTCACATTGCCTTATACCATTAAACTCCACAAAATAAGATACTTATTCTTGAGTAAAATCGTACCATAATTTTATAAGATAAAATTCACATACTTCATCTTGGGAGTTAAAATGTAATAGTTGTAAATCCCTAAACAAGTTATTTTAGAGAGTTTCTGTTTCCTTATTTGAGATAAGGATAACATTATGTTCTGGGTTATTATGAGGATAAAATTAATAATATATATCAACAGTGTTTAGAGGACTGCAAAGAATTGTCTACATTTCAGTTGTTTGCATTTATGCTGTAAGCTTTGTCTTGGGCTGATGCAATCAAGAAAGCAGCTCCAAAGAATCCCTGGCCACCACCCCAACACTTGGTTCTACTAGGCACTGAGCCATACACCATTTTTTGATGGCTACAAGATATCAGCTCAGTTCAACCAGTCACAAATTCCCTAAGGCATAAGACCTTCTAAATATAGAAGCAGTTTACGAAAGCATTTTTCACAGAATGATGCAAAAGAGAATGACTCATTTCCTTCAGGTGAAAGTGATGTACTGGGTGGCCTTCCTGGCAGATGTAAGTACCCAATTGCCTTTTGAAGTATCCACAAATATGCTGCTCTGTCTGGCATGTGCCAACAACCCCCAGAACCGCTGACCAACCACCATTTTAGGACCCTCTTGAAAACAACAAATTCAAACAAAGACACCCCCCCTCAATCTGTGTGTGTTGAGATTATTTCAGATATCCACCCTACCATACATCATAATCCTTGGCCATCACCTCAAATACAAGTCACGCCACCCATCTATTATTCTCATTCATTCATGTTGATACTATTGATTTTTTTCTCCCCTGATCCAACCAGCTCTTTCTATTTATCTACCACCAGAACCTTTCCACTAGTCAGTTCATGTTTTTTACTTGCCCGACATCCCTTCCTCCACACCTTCTAGCAATAGACCGACCCTGTCCATAAGGAAAAGCATGTGACTAAGGTGGGCCACAGAAGTTCACTCAGAAGTGATCAAGCAGCCAAGCCAGCCTGGTCTACGTCTTTCCTTGTGATTGTTCTGATAGGATTTAAAGTGACCATATTCTCTGCCATGTGAATAAGGTTCATTCACAATATAGAAAAATGAAGCCAAACCAAAATAAGGAAAGAAAAAAAGAGAAAGAGATGAAGAAATAGAGTCCTCCTCTTCCTTATAAATGGCCTGAGATGACTTCTGAAAATGACTCACTGTTCACATGCCAATCAAAAGGTTTAAATATTTGTGTTCACTTTAGGAACACTCATGAAACTGCTCAGACCATCAAGTATTTGAAGCCATCAAGTATCTGAAAAATGTCACTTTATAGAAACAATGTGTGCCATTCTGTCATTACAATGATGGAGTTGGTAGGTACTTCCTGGCCAAACAGTGGGGCCAGACACAGAGTCAGTGGCCCAAAAAGAGTGTTGAATTTTTGCTGCACATGCTGAAAAATTCAGAGTAAAGGTGAGCTTAAGGGTTTAAGATGTAAGTTCTCTGGTCATTGAGCACAGTCAGGTGAACAAAGCTTGGTGTAGAATCTACAGAGCTCATGGGCAGATTAACCCACACACGAGCTCTCACTACCACAATGAGAGAGATGATTCTACTGAAAAAGCAGATTCTTCCTAAACCAGAAGAGGAGATTGAACAGAAGAAAAAGATACCTCAGAAGAAACGGAAACTTGTGGCCCAGGAATAAATTCAGCATCAAATAAATGTTAATAGAAGTAAAAGCAGGGGGGGGGGAAGAGGGTTAAGTCCTAATGAGGTCAAGTGCCTGATTCTAGTTCCTGTAATCCACAATGTGCCCAGTTCCTGGAGCTTTTCTTCTGAACCTGTTAACTTTCAGTCACTTGCATCTAGGGGAGTTATAACTCGTATAATCAATTCCATTGTAAATAAACCACCCTGCATCCTCCACCGCTGCACCAAACACTTCCATGACCGTTTGCTCTACCTATATCCTGGCCTCCCTCAAACAAACCTCCGATTCCCTTCAGCCCACTTCCATGGGGCTGATGGTGTCCTTCCACTGCAAACCATTCCAGTGTCATGCTACCCTTGAACCCCCTGCTCCCATGACATCTTTCCCTCCAGCCTCACTGTTGTCACTCAAAGCAGGAATCTGGTCACAGTCCTTCCTGATCTCATCAATGTGTAGAAGAATCTCCACTCTCAGTTTCTTGATTGCCTTGTCCCTAATGATTCTTCCTCCTCCCTCCTTCCTTCCAGTGTGAAACGAAGTGTCCCCTTCTATTAAAGTTAATCTCCTTCCTATGTTCTAGGGGATCCCAAACCTCAGAGTCCATTGCTTTTCCCACCTCTCCCCATCTCCCAGTGTCTCCAACATCTCCCTCTCTTCCCTCCTATCTAAACACACTCAGTTGTCAGATCATTCAACAGCGAACATAAAGCCTAACAATCTTTTATTTCTCTTCACATAACCTGCTCTCTCCTCCCCTTCAAAGCTCCCTGAAAGCATTTACACTGAAAGCATTTACACTTTCTGTTTCCATTTCTTCATTTTGCATTCACCACTTTCTGAAACTGATCTCTCTTCTATCACAGAATCATTAACTCAGGTCAGTCCAGGGTCCTGCCCCTAGCAGAACACAAGACTGGCCTGGGTGGGTCCCAGATTTTCATAACCATTACCAGCCAGCCCTCCTTCAACTGCCAGATCCACCTCTGAGCATCTTCTGCCAGTCTCACCTACCAGTAATAAAACCCTGTCCTTGTTACCATGGTTGCTCCACTGTATACCAGATGCCATCTTTCCTACTTAAGGACTTGGCTTCTGCAAGTATCTCCTGGAGAAGAAATTGCTCTCTCTAATCCCTCATTCCCTATGCATGCAAACATGTCATAATAAATTACATCCAAATAACAAAAACCTTCCCTAGAACCCTCTCCAGCTACTTGCCTATCTCTCTGCCTCATTTTATAGGAAAATAACCCCATATGAGTTGCTTATACTCAAGCCTCCATCTTACCACCTCCCAATCTTTCTTGAACCCACTCCAATCAGCCATTGATTTCTACCATTCCAAAGAAAAAACTCTTCAAGGTCACTAATGACCTCAGTAACAGGTCAGGGTCCTAGCAGGAGCAAGTGGCACATTCAAATTGGATAATTTGGGGAAATTTTCCATAAAAGGACTCTTCAAAGGTATGCGCGGGGTGTAAGCAAACCACAGGGAAAGTGTAGTACTTGAGGCTGTCAACAATGGCATACCTCAAGGGGCAAGAGTAAGCAGAGGTTACCAGAGCCCAAGAGAGAGCTGGGGGGACGAGGCCTCCTGACAAGCTGCGACCTTCTCTGGAAGATGGCAAGCGAGTGGTTCCTGACTGAGCACATTACTAGCACAAGGACCCACCTTTTCTGCCTAGTGTGCTGGAGCTCCCCACTGGGCTGGCCAGAACTTTCTCAGACTGCACCTCAGCCTGAGGCTCTTCCTGCCCAGTCATCCTTCCTCCCTTTCACAGGTGTCAGACCTGTACTGTAGTCTGAAGGCTTTCCCTATGGACTCCTTTCCCCTCCATAATTCACACATGTTATTGCCAATAAATCTCTTACCATTCTAAGTCCGTCTTGTCATCTGTTTCCTGCAAAGCCCAATTATACAACCACATATCCTGTCTTGCCAAATACAAATGGTCATCTCAGGTCCCATGGCTGACCAGAGTAGGTATATGCAACTGAAAGACCAGTGGGGGTATTTTCTCACAAAAAAAGTAAAAAATAATTAAATTTTAAGGTATGAAAGAGTCCATTTCAGATTAAAAACTCAACTTTAATTGGACAATTAATTTCCAAGTAACCTAGAGCACTCCCATTGCACCTTTACCAAGCGAGTCTTGAAAACACCCATCACATTGGTAATTACTTGTTTACTGTCTGTCTTCCATGCCAGGCATATAAGTTTCAAGAACAAAGACTAAGTCTTTCTTTTGGGGATAATAAAAATGTTCTCAAGTAAGATTATGGTGATGGCTGCACAACTTTGTAATATATTAAAAACCATCAAATTATACCACTGAAATAGGTGAACAATGTGATTTAAGTTATATCTCAATAAAGCTGTTAAAACATACAATTGAATCATAAGAGAGAGTCATAGTAGTCGGTGAAGGTTTCAAAGAGGTCACAAATGAATGAGGCTTAAAGGGAGAGCAGGAGAGCCCTGGGGGAAGAGGAGAAAACATTCACAAAGTCTAGAAGAGAGCATGCTATAGGGCATTCTGTGTGTGAAGTCAGTAATGCTGGCACTAGGAGATGGGGAGATTGGGGCCTAACCAAGCAGGGTTTGAGCTAGTCATACTAGCTTTTCTTGAAGAAAAAGGGAAATTACCAAAAAGTTTTTAGCCTGTCTGAAGCATCATTCTAATGTAAAAATTGGAAGGCAATTTGGAGGTGAGTGAAATTAGTAATCATTTAACCAGAAAAGAAGAAAACAATAATAGCTAATATTTACAGAGCCCTAACACTCTACTAAGCAGTTTCCTTGAATCATCTCATTTAATTTTTAAAGTAGGTACTACAATGATATTTTTATAGATGACATTATCTCCTTCAAGTCTTCAGACAAATGCAACTTCCCAATACTGTCCCTATTCCCCTTGCTTCATTTTTCTCTGGGACCCTCATCTCAGTTTAATGGTTTACTTTGTAAATCTTGTTTAAAGATTCTCTCTTTTCACCTCTAGAATGACAGCCCATAAGAATAAGTTAATTTGTATTCCTCATTCAGTTCTGTATCCCCAGTTCATAGATACCCAATTTTTTAAATAAATAATACATAAACGAATGAGGACATCAAGTCTCATAAGGTTTAAGTAACTTGTCCACGATCATACAGGTAATAAGTGGCAGAATTCTGATTCAAAACCCCACATTCTTACACCACTGAGTGATTCACCAGAGTTGTAATATTGTAGACAAGAGGTAAGTCCCTCTTGTGGCATTGGGCGGGGTGGGGGTAGGGGAAAGGGTAGCAGAAACAATGGCCTGGGTTTCATAAAAAATTGGATGTGGAAAGATGCTGAAAGGGATTAGTCCAGGATGACTTTGGTTTGTAGATTTGGCAAGTGGGGTGGGGGTAGGGGAAAGGGTAGCAGAAACAATGGCCTGGGTTTCATAAAAAATTGGATGTGGAAAGATGCTGAAAGGGATTAGTCCAGGATGACTTTGGTTTGTAGATTTGGCAAGTGGGTAAGTGGAGGTACAATTCATCAAGGAGAAAGAATACAAATGGTTTGAGCAGAAAGATGGAAGAGGGTGTGTCTAATTCACAAGCCTTTTTTTAAAAAAAAACTATTTATTTATTTATTGTTAGAGAGCAGGGAAGAGAGGGAGAAAGAAAGGAAGAGAAACACCGATGTCCGAGTACATCGACCAGTTGTCTCTCAAATGACCCCAACTGGGGACCTGTTCTACAACCCAGGCATGTGCCATGACGGGGAATGGAACCTGTGACCTTTTGGATGGCAAGCCGGCACTCAACACACTGAGCTACACAACATTTCAAGGAAGAGCCAAAAACCTTTTTTATCAACTCTCTAAATTACTAAGAAGTGTTGTTAATAATAATTATGAAGCAAGTAAACCCAAACTGATCTGGTCATCTTCAGTAGGAGGCCTAGTGGATGATGGGGTTGGGTGGGTGAGACAGAATGTGAATTGTTCTTTAATAATAATAATTTTAAACAAACTAGTTCAAGCCTACCAAGAATAGGAAAAAGTCCGCAGGAATGTTTAAAATATGATTGTTAATACTCAAATTAATTTGTAAGGCAGATGGTAACACAGAAGTCATGGTACCCTTGTGTAGCTAGATTCTAGTCGTATGTTCATATTATCTTTTTTATTGTTTTTTTATCATTGTTCAAATACAGTTGTCTCCATTCCCCCCTCCCCCCCCCAATCCTACCCCGCTTTGGCTTTGTCCATGAGTCCTTTTTAAATGTTTCTTGACAACCCTTCCCCTTCTTCCCCACCCCACCCCGCGTTGTCCCTTTATCTTGATGGTGCCCGTGGCTTTCAAGAAAGTGACAATGGGGATTGGAGGGGGTGGGTGGAGGTGGAAGATGGTGTAACGGGATAAATAGTAACGGAATAAAAAAATAAACTATTAAAAATGACAATCAGTACAGAAGCAGGCACTGACACCTAAGTCTAGGATGGCCGGCAGGACAGGTAAGCATGCTTACGACCCTGGACGCTGCAGCACGTGGCCGTCAACCGCCTGGACTCAGCTTGTTGAATTCGCGCGGGGAGCTCCCGCCTCAACCTTCTACCTGCCGCGGAGCAGGGCGCGCGCCACTCAGGCTCCTTACTCGCCCCAGGCCAGGGCTGACGGCCTCCGGTCCCCAGGCGGCGCTGTGGGCTCGTAGGGGCGGCCACGGCGGCCCTAACAAGCGCCGTCTCCCTGCTGCGCATGCTCATGCCCGCTGTGGGTTCGCTTTTTTTTTTTTTTTTTTTTTTTTCGGGCGGCCCCGGCGACTGCGTACTGGCTGTGGGATGGGAAGTGAAGCCCCAGCGAGCGGCAGCAGCTGGGCTGTGAGGAGCAGCCTGGGGGAGGCGGCGGCGGCGGCGGCGGCTGGTCGGTGAGCTGCCGAGAAGAGACCAGCTGGGGCAGAGCACCTGCAGGCGCGGGCGGCGGCTTCACCATGGCGATTCGCAGGAAGAGCACCAAGAGCCCCCCGATCCTGAGCCATGAATTCATCGTGCAGAATCACGCGGACATCGTCTCCTGTGTGGCGATGGTCTTCCTGCTGGGGCTCATGTTCGAGGTGAGCCCGCTCTGCGCCCCAGTCGCCTGGGCGCCCCCTTCCCTGGCCACCGTGGGCCGGGGACCGCGCTGGCTTGGGCCAGGGGGAGGTGCCGGTCCCCCTGAGGTTCGGGCCTGGGGACGTGGAGCCCAGCGGGCCTGGCCCGGGGCAGCCGCGTTGCCCCCTCTTCGGACGCGCTGCCCTCCCCTCCCGCCGCCGCCCCCTCCGGCTGGCCGCGCAGTTCCTGGTTTCCCGCGAAGGGTTACGTGGCAGCCGGCGAGGGGCCGGAGACGCGGGGGCGGCTCCTGCTCTCTGCCTGGCTGGCTGCGGGCGGGTGGGCGGGTTTGGGGAGGGGGGGCGGATGGCCGGCCTGGTCCCCGGGCGCGCCTCCCTGGCGAGGTCTGGGACCAAGTGGAGGCCAGGCCTGGGGGGCCGCAGAAGGCGCGGGCCTGGGGTGCGGGTTGGGGATCCCGGTAGCACTCAGGGGTGAACAAGAAACAAACGGAGCCCGGCGTGTGCTGCCCACTGGAAGGGCGGTGCCCGTGGGGCAGCAAGGGATCGCGTGGGTTGGGCACGCGGAGGCACACCGATTGTTTAAATTCTTGTCTCCAAACTGGTATTATCACCAGCCAGTTATCCGAACTTTTTGCCTTGACGCTTGCTTTTTCCGTAAAGAAACAAGATCTGATACATAAATCGAGGTTCTGAACAGTGCCAAAAGAGTCCAGTGATTGATTTTCTTTTTGTTTCTTGAAAGTAGGAAAGGCTGGAAATGTCAGGCGTGTGTAAATTCTCTTGCCACGTATCTAGTATTTTGATGACTTAACAGCTGTTGAATGTGGTTATAAACTTTGCGTGCCATCCTATGCTTTTCCTTCTCTCTCCCCAATACACAGGCTTATTCCTTATCTTCTTTCCCTTTTTCGTTTTTCTCAATAGCCCCTACGCCCTACCCAATGTGCTAATTATTTTACTTATTTACTGTCTGCCCCCCCCCTCCTGAAATGTAAGGGCAGACGTTTTTGGTTTTTACTAGTCTATTTCCAGTGCCTGAGTGTAGGAGCTGCTTAAAAAATAACCTGTTGAATGAGTGACATTACGAATTCTTGGGAAAAAAAAACTAGTGGAATGAGATTGCTGGTACCCAAGGAGTGAAATTTTAAATGTAGATTTTTAAACGTTATTGTGTAACTATTTTGCTTTTCTTAAAATGGGCTATTCTAAGTCTAAATATAGATTTTAAAAAATTCCCGATAGTGTCATTTAGGTCCACTTAGCCCATTGTGAAGGAGGGAGTGGGTGCCACAGAAGGGAACTGACTAATTAATGTATGTTGCTTGCTTCACTTTAGGCTGGGCCTTGCTGCTTGCCTACCGCTTCACCCTAGGCTAAGCCTTTGCTCTGTATAAGGAAATAACATCACCTGTGCTATTCTCACAGTGAGTGATGCAAGGCTCAGGCAGTATGGCGAGAAGGCACCATATGAGTACTATATCAATGTATGATATTATTAAAAATGCAATGCTCAACATTTGTATTCTCTGAATTTTCTATTTGTACTGGCTGCTTTGTTATTAGAAGTAATACTTTTGTATACATTTGCCATAACCCATCTCCATGTGGTAAGAATTCCTGACTTTAAAAAAATATAATTTAGGCCCTGTCTGGATGGCTAAGTTGATTGGAACACCAGAAGGGCTGAGGGTTCATTCCCTGGTCCGGTGGGGTACAGGAGGCAACTGCTCCACGTTTCTTTCCCACTGGTGATGTCTGTCTATCCCATCCCCCACCCTCTAAAATCCAATAAGCATATTCCTGAGTGAGGGTTTAAAAATACAAACTATATATGTATATGTAAAATTTACAAGTATTATTAACTGCAAGATATACAGTGCTTTGAATGTAATGGAATATAAATCAGATATACTGGCACTTGGAAATGGTATAGCTTGCCCTGGCTGGGTGGCTGAGTTAGTGGAGCATCGCCTAGGACACCAAAAGGTTGCAGGTTTGATTCCTGCTTGGGACATATACAGGAGGCAGCTGATTCATGTTTGTCTGTCTGTCTCTCTCTCTCTCTCAAAATCTATAAAAATATCCTCAGGTGTGGATTTTTAAAAATTTATAAATAAATTTTTAAAAAATAATAAAATAAAATAAATGGTATAACTTTGGTCCTGGCAGGGTGGCTCAGTTCATTGGATCGTCATCCTATACACAAAAAGGTTGCGGTTCCATCCCAGTCAGGGCACGTGCAGGAGGCAACTGGTGAATATTTCCTTCCCTCTCCCCCCTTCTCTCCCCCCTCCCCCTCCTCTTTTCCCTCTGTGCCTTCCTCTCTGTCTAAAAATCAATAAACATATCCTTGGGTGAAGATTTTTAAATATTTTCATATACTGAAAAGATTGACAAAGTAGTAGTCTGTTTGAGGAAAATATATGAGTTTAATTTCCTTGGGTGAGGATATATTATAACTTTGCTTTCATATAAAGTATTTCGCATTGTCTTATCATAGTTCTAGGGAAGTTCACCACCTGTGCCATCAACTCTCACATGTTAATGATATTTTTTAGCAGTGAATGGATTTTCACCCTTATGTAAATCTGTAAAATTTGTAAAACTAAATAGACAAATTGATCTAAAAAGTTTTTAGAGCCAGTTCAAAAGAGAATGTTAAAGTAGTTTACAGGAGAGGGAAGTTTGGGCAAGTTGAACATTTTTTCTTAGCATATGTTAACGTTTTAGGATTTGAAAGCATGTTTCTACATATGGGAAAAAATGAACAAGAGTAGTTTTGCTATCTGACTTTTAAAATAGTTGCTGATAAATCTCAAAAGTTAACATAATTACAGAATAACAGGAATTGTACTAGAATAATGAAGAAGATGATGTTTTACAGTAGAGCTGTTAAGCCTTTTGTGTGAATATATTGAGGAAATGTCAGTTTTTATAGTGAAACTGACAAAGCAGTGACTTAAGGCATGCCATTTAACTTCTCAGAACTTGTTTCCTTTTCTGTAAAATGGGCTCATTGGCTTACTCTGAGAACAAAATTAGCTAATATGTATAATTCCTACCTAGTTGATGGGCATACAGGAGACATGCCATAAGCGGTACCTCTTCTTATTCCTTAGGTATTTATCAAACAAGGGAAATACAAGACAGCAGTATTATGTGAGAGAAGGGTCCAGCTATTAGCATCTGAGGAGATTATACAGGGTTGGCAAAGGTAGCTTTACATTTGTTTGTATGGAAAATAATATAATTAATACTAATACAAGAATAAACTGTTTTGTGTATTCACAGGTATAAACCTACTTTTGCCCCTCCCTGCATATACTGAAAAGATTGACAAAGTAGTAGCCTGTTTGGGGAAAATGTACAAGTTTAATTTCCAGGAAACTTCATGTTATCAAAAATTGCTTATGAATTTTGAAATCATGTTTTTGGTGTAGTGAGCATCGTCCACACAGTACAAATCATGGTTTATAATTAATGGTTTCATATTTGAGTTAGGGAAGTTGAAAAATATAAGGATACTTGGGAAGCTTTCTGAAACTGAGGCTGGAGAAGAGGAGTTACAGGTTCCCAAGAGGAATGACTATTTTCTTTTGGAAGGGGGAGTTACTTTCCAAGTATTCAGGAATTTCAGTTGTGTGGGCCATGCAGATTTGGGAAACATTTACAGCTACAACCACCTCGTAATAGTTCTGGAGGTTTGTTTATTTTTAAACATGACTTGTCTTAATGCCAACATTTTCTTTCTTAAAAAAAAAAAGAAAAACAACTTAATTTTATATAAACCAGTGGGGAAGTAGAATTTGATATTCAGAAATTGTGCTTTTATCTTTTAGGCACTCTGTCAATGTAGTAATCACACACCAGCCTTTAACAAGTACAAAATAGTTAACATCTCTGTATAATAAACAAAAAACTGGCCTCATTGGTGACTACTTAATTAAAAAAGAAGATACACCTGATGTTGCATACAACATAGAATTAAACAGTTCATTAGAGTTCATGGTAACCTATTCAAGATGTATCTGAATAAGTCATTTTTTCTTGTAAATGGAGAAAAGTGCTATAAATACCCAGAACTGTCATAAACACAGTAATTTCTGCTTTTTAGTGTATTACATATAGCTATAGTATATTTTATTCCAAACTAGTTTGTCTTACTATTAATAGTAAAATTAGTTTAACTAAGCCATTGCTGGTTATGGTGTGTGGCTTAGGGGTCCAGAAATGGCCAGGAATATGATAACTGGTTTAATTTTTCTATAAACGTCTTGGGGATATGTAATTTGTATTTTTTTCTCTTTTCATTCTATTTAATGTCACATGCTAAACTAGCTGGAGGCCAGACTTTACATTTTATTTGGAAGCCTTGCATAAGAGTGTAATCTGGATTTTTTTTATGTTTGTTCTTTGATGGGGTTTTTCTGTTTTTGTTTTTGCTTTTGCTTTTGGAATTTTTTTGGATACTAAATTTTTCTTTGAAAAATTGAACTTGTCATCTGTAAAGGACTCTTTTTTTTTTTAAGATTTTATTTACTTATTTTTAGAGAGGGGGAAAGGGAGGAAGAAAGAGAGAAAACTGTCGCTGTGAGAAAAACATAAATCCAGATGCACCCTGACCAGGGACGGAGCCTACAGCCCAGGCATGTGCCCTGACCAGAAATTGAACCAGTGACTTTTCACTTTGCGGGATGATGTCCAACCAGCTGAGCCTCACCAGTCAGGGCTGTAAGGGATTCTTAAAAAGTTGCCTTAACTATGTAGTGGGGACCTCATATACTAAACTGGAAACAGGGATGTGTATATGTGTGTGTGTTTATGTGTTGATGTTTATATATATGAAGTCTAAATAAAGATTAAAAAATGAAATGTATTCAGTCATCTTTATTAAAAATAATTGCTTGAAAGCAGTGTTACCCTGGAAATTCACGGTATCATTTCTACTCCAATGCATCCATAATTCAAATTGTAACAAGAAGCATTACTGACCGTTCACGTGACCTTTATATATCTACCACAGTATAAGCAACTCAGTTTAGTGTGTCACACCGTGGGCTTTATCACACAGACCCGACTTGTTTCCAGATCCTTAAATCTAGTATAGCAGAGGCTCAGCCATAACTTACCTGCTGTTCACCTCTCATTCTGCTGCTCATATACCTGCTCTCCAGCCATTCCAAGCTTCCCCTTTCCTTTTCTCTAGTGTATTAGCCCCCTCATTGCTTTGTTTTCCCTGCCGACTTCATTTGTCCATACTCTCTCCAGGCCACCAGTCAGCTTCCTTTCCCACTTGGTCTTTCTCCCCATTCACCCTGCAGATACCCATCCGTTTTTCCAACCTGCCATCTACCCCTACTGTGTCTCCCCATTCATGAATTGTTAAAAGTTGCCCAAGAAAGGCATACACTCATGTTGCCCCCACACAACATCATAAATCTTGACCTGGCATCTGTCACTAGGTACCACTTTGTTCCTCTTCTGTTCTTCAGTTTGCTATGATGTGGCTTTCGCCCTCACTACTTTGTTGGAATTACTCAAGCCATGACCACTGATGACACCTTAAATTGTCCAATCCATTGCAGTCTTCTCCTGCATTGTGTCTTTATGAGCCACACCTTTTTGAAATGTTTCCCCCTTGGCTTTTGGGGCATCAAGCTCTCTTCATTCTCTTTCTGTCTCTCTGGTCACTTCTACTTTGCCACCAGCTTTTTCTCTGCCCGCTCCACAATTTTACGTCTTACTTGTCTGTGAATACTGTACCCTGTCTGTAGATGATTTATGTACTTCCACAGCTTCAAGTAAATACTACCTATAAATAGAGACGCCCAAATCTTTAAGCTAGGGTCTCCCTGCTGAGTTCCAGGCTTAGGCTTTAGCTGCCTACAGAAATCTAAGTTTGTCTAGAACTTGGTTTCTTCTCTTTTCCCTCAACCTACTATTCCTTCTGTTTTCCACACTTTTATTAACATTACTCTTCACTTTATATAAGCATCGATACATAATCATTGACTCTTGCTTACAAGCCTTATTCTGCCTCAAAAGTCCCACCTCTGTCCCACTAGTAGTTCGGGCTTTATCTTTCAAATGCTTTCTTGTAAAAATTTTATTCTTGCATACTTAATCCAGTTTATATTTTATCTAATATGTATTCAGTAATGTTGATCCTTCACCTAAATATGTTCCAGTCCTCATGCTGCTGTCTAAGCATATGTGTTGAGCAGAAACAGGCATGGTCCCTGCTCTTAGGGGGCTTACTTTCTAATGAGTGGGACAGAAATTATTAAAATAATCACACCAAGAATGTGTGTTTTGAAAGACAGGCAGTACTCTTAGATAATCTAACGAAGTACAAGACCTGTTCTAAGAGACAGGGCAGGCTTCCTTGAAAAGGCTTGGTTGAACTGGGGCCTGAAGAGGAAGGTTCCCCAACAGTATTTCAGGTAGCGCTGCACATGCACAGCAGACCGTGTGGTAGGAGGAATTCGAGGAGCAAGGGAGCAGGAGGAAATGGTCAGAGATGAGGCTAGAGGCCCAGGGGTGGGGTCAGACCATGTATTGTTTGTTGTAGGGGCCACACTGGAGACTTTGTTTATCCTAGAAAGAACTGGAAGTTGGTGAAGGGTGTTCGGGTGGAAGGAGAGCAGGGGAGAGGTGTTAACACAATCAGAAGATGATTCTGGTTGCAGTGTATAGTTCTGAGGGGACCTGAGAGACCACTTACTAAGCCACAGTCAGCCACCTTCCCAAAGAGCACATACGAACTTCCCTCTCCTCAGAATTTTCCTGTCATGCTAAAATAAAATCCAAACTACTTAGCTCACAAACAAGGCCCTTTCTAGCACTTGATAGCTTTTTCTAGGCTTCTCCCACTTGTGATGTGTGCCCATGCCACGCTTTGGTTTATTGCTACTTGGCTTTTGCACTTTCTATCTTTGCCACCTATGCTGCCCTCTTCATGCCCCTAGTCAGCTTTTCTTTTCCAGTGAGACAGCTCCCTTACCCTCACCACATCCTCTGAGAAGCCTTTCTAGAACAAGCGTCATTCCCCACCCTGGAAAAAACCAAAAACCAAAAATATGTGTTTATCTTGAATACCCATTGGCACTGATTCTACAGTATTATAATAATTTTGTCTTCCTGGCCCAAGTAAGCTCCTAGTCATCAGGGTTTATATCATTCATCTTTAGTATATTTTCTTGTCTAACACAGTGCTGGTACCTGTAAGTATTAAGTAAGCATTCCATTTTTCTGTTCTGACCACTTTAGTTTTACCAGTAGTCAGCTCAGTTAAATATTTATTGACCACTTAGCTATGCCAGGTGTGTGGGAAAGTAACACACACCACAGAGCCTACCTTTGTTTTGTTTTTTTTAATATATTAACTTTATTAAATACAGTGCAACCAGTACCGTATACTATCATGTTTTGAAGCAATATTTAATTACATCGAAAAGTATGATACAGTGTTAGGTGGAAAAAAACAGATAAAATTGTATACGTAAAGTTAATCCAAGTTTTATAAAATATTCATACATTCATTTTTTAAAAGCCTGAAAGGATATAGAGTTGACTTTTTTTTTAGACCTTGCCTTTGATCCATTTTTGTCATGGCAACTGTGCTTTCGTTTCTTTCATTAATTTACATTAATTTTTTTTCTTGATAGGAACTTTGTGTTCATTGTACAAGTCTAAATTAGAGAAACTACCTGTCAAGTCACTGTTTAATGGAATTGCAGAGAATGTTTCTTTTGAAATTGTTAAGTTAGGAGTAAATTACACAGTCTCATCTAAGTTGAAGAAGCTCAGGCAAATTCTGTGAATTCCCACCCTCAGTTCCTTGTGATCGGGAATTCTACTTGTGCATGTCAGGGTGCCCTTGGTTCACAGATTTGGGGACAGAAGTTGTAATATTTCCCCCAATCTACTATCTGGGAGGTCCGAATTGATCTTTTTTTTTTTCTTTCTAGGTGACAGCAAAAGCTGCTATCATTTTCGTTACTCTCCAGTACAATGTTACCCTCCCTGCAACAGGTAGGTAGTTTCCTTTCAGAATTTTCTGCTTCAGTGGAGTTCACTTGGACAAATGGAAATGTCTGTGGAAACACTAGGTTCTTTGTTAACTTTCACAAATCTCATTCATGAGTAGACTGAACATTATTTTGGTGATTTTGTAAAGTAAGATCTAATATTTTTGGTTGGGTTCACCCTATATATTATATGGAAATCAGTTTTATATGTGTTTAATGTTTGTTTTATATTTTTGTAAATAGGCTTAAAATTTCATTGAAGAACTTTTTTTGCTTTCTCTTCCCTCTGATATTTTCATAAGAAAATTCTAAGCATGGATATTTTACATTTGTTAAGTATCAGTGTTCAGTCAAGGTTTCTGAAGGCACAGTGTTCAGGTTCAGTTTTTCCAACTAATGAGTTATGCTTTGGACCTATAATAACACTCCTTTTAAGCCTATTTTTTATTTTTCGTTTTTTTGTTGTGCTCTACCTATAACATTATTTTAATTAGAGAGGATGTCAGTAAGTTCTAGATGTTATTTGCACCAAAACCACACTTTTAGGTTGTATTTCAAAAGGTATTCTAAATTATGCTATGTGAAAAACAACTTGTTACTAGAAGTTGATTGTAGTTCAGCACAGTAATATAATAAACTGGCATGGGAGTGGAATGGGGTATTCAGTTCACTCAGGTAGTAAACTTGTATAATACTGAGTTGGATTTTTGTCCCATTATATAGTATTGTAAATATTTGATTGAGTTAAATATCAGATAACTGAAAGCCACAGAGTTGTTTTGAAATTTGAATACACCAGAGAATGAGGCACTTTCACCAATTCCCAGGTATAGTTGCAGTTGCCTCTGTCTCTATTGTATATATTGGGTTAGTCAAAAAGTCCGTTTAGTTTTTTCTGTAAAATAAAAGACACATCTTTCATTTTCACCAATAACATTTTGACTTGGATATTTTGAGAATGTTGGTTATCTCCCACTGTTGACTTCTAGTGGGTAGAGGCCAGGGGTGCTGCTAAACACCACAGCAAAGGATTATTTGGTCAAAATGTCAATAGTACCAAGAAACTTCTTGAACCACTTCTGACACATTCGATCAATCACAGCACCTTTTCTGTACACTGCGCAAATTTTTTTTGCATTTCAGTTGCATTTTTACCTTTCTTAATAGCATAATATGCCAAAAATATTGTATATCGTCCATCCTCAGTATTAAAATGGTTGCACAGAAAATTCACCAGTTTTGATAAGTTTTTTAAATGCACACTGATATGACAGCTATCACAATACAGTCTAACAAAATTGTTTCAAATGAAGTTAAAGACAACTGAGCACCACTAGAGCCATGGTATGGAAGAAAATTAAATGAACTTTTTGGACAGTCCAATAGATTAAAGCAATCAAGTACAGGTTAAATCACTTTTTCCTTTGGAATCATAATGTAGTGTGTAGTTGGAAAGTACAGGTAAGAAATTTCATAGTTCTTTAAAAATACAGGCAAATGGGCTAATCTCTATGCCAGGGATGTCAGTTTTACAGTCTTCCCAAGTTGCTGAGTGTGGCCACACCCCACCCCCATGTTTTTTGGTTTTTAATGGCTGTGACTAACATGTGTCAAATCTTTGTAAGTAATTTCAGAAGCTTTTGATTTTTGCATAGTCTCCTCAATTTTCATTGTTGCCATGACTCAAGATGTCCAAAAGTGAATTACCATAATGTTTCTGTAATACTTATTAGATTAGTCATCTTTCGTTTGTTTCCATAACTATGTCGTACTTAGTACTGTTTTTATAATCTCATGTATATTTTTGTGTATGTCCTTTTTGGCCTTCAGAAGAACAAGCTACTGAATCAGCGTCTTTTTATTACTATGGTATCAAAGATTTGGCTACAATTTTCTTCTACATGCTAGTGGCGATAATTATTCATGCCATAATTCAAGAGTATGTGTTGGATGTAAGTATACAATCTTAGAAATCTATACTTTGTAAAATACTAGCTCTCCATACTATGATTGTCATATATTAAATATATTTTATAATTTTAATCATTGATTGTTTTTATTTTTAGAAAATTAACAGGCGAATGCACTTCTCCAAAACAAAACACAGCAAGTTTAATGAATCTGGTCAGCTTAGTGCATTCTACCTATTTTCTTGTATTTGGGGCACATTCATTCTAGTATCTGTAAGTATGTTTAAACTTTTGTCTCTTAAAATATTTACATTATATACCCAGAACAGAAAATGATGCCCTATTTTTAGTGTAAGCTAACCCTGAACCTTAGAAATCCCTCTTCTTTTGTGATCTAAGATTAGGAATTCCACTAATGAGCTAGTATAAAGCAAGTTTCATTGATAAGTCTCTTTTAAGTTAGTTTTTGTACAGCAGAAATTCTAAACTATGTTTCATGTTTCAGAAAGCCTTACTTTTAGTTAATTGAATATTAGTTTTACATCTTATAGTGATTTGCAGATATCTCTGTATTAGCAAAAGGATAAGATGTCAGTGATGTTTCTGCTGGGTTGCTTGAATTGTAACATTTGTAGTCATTTCCTCCTTCAAAAAGAGTTCAGATATTTTTCAAGCAACTTAGTGTGTTTATTAACTTTGCGGGTAAGTCTTTCTAATTTTAAGTGTATCATTCTAACTAATGAATGGGGGAAGGCTGTATCAACCTTAGTATTAGTATTAGTATGCCAAAGTTCATGTATTTTTAAGTTTGTCGGGACACATAATTTTTTTAGTCACCATGTTAGAGATGAAAAAACAGGCAAAGTAAATTTTCCAGGGTACAACACTTAATGTAGGAGACAGGCTAAAACTCAGCCTTTCAATCCAGTGCTCATTCCACTTTACTCTGCTGCTTTAATGATACTTACAGATATGTGTGTATTTCAGCTTAAAATCTATCTTATAAATTGTTTTTAAAAAACGAAAGCATTACATTTCATTGGGAAAATGTTAAAGATAGATGAATTGAGATTTTTTTTTCTTACACAATAATTCTCACTGACTAGGTCTGGTTATCTAAGAAAAAGATTTTGGAGCACCTGGCAGGTACTCCCTCTTTCCTGAACTCCTCTCCGATGCCCCGACATAAAACCTGTTTCCCGCAGCTGGTGTAGCTCTGTTATGTACCATGTCTGTTTTGGATTGTTTCATGCTTGCTTGCTGACATGTACTTTTTACCCCACTGGATTGAAAGAAGTTAGAAGGCCAGGAATTATGTCTTATTTGACTTTGTACCTCTCATTGATTTTCACTTCACTAAAGTAAACCATTCAGCTGAGTTGACAATAACTATAAAGTTTGACTTAGGGGGCTCTTTTGGAATTTGATGTGCAAGAAGTGAAAATACTGGCTTATTTTCTAAGAAGTTTGCATTGTACTAACTGATTTTTATATCTTCTTTCTTAGGAAAACTACATCTCGGACCCAACTATCTTGTGGAGGGCTTATCCCCCTAACCTGATGACGTGAGTCATTTCTAGCAGGCTTTTTTTAGTTAAGGACCATGGTCATGTCATTTTCAAGCAGAATTTTTTCTTACTGTTTTAGCACCTTAGGCAGATTCATATGGTTGTATGACTTTGGCAGACCTGCTGCCATAAAAAAAATTCCTGTGTGCTTTTTTCAGAAATGTGATCTTTTCAACATGTTTGTTAGCTTGAGAAGACTGGTTATAACAGTAATCTCTAGTTTAGTACTCTGTGTGCTTTCTTTTCCCTCCTTTCTCCTCTTCACTGCTCCATTTTCTCCATAGGTTTCCTCTTTTTCTTTGCCTTCATCTCTTCCCTCCTTCCATTTTTCATTCTCTTACACTCTAAGCTTGAGGGTAGGGACTATTTCCTTTTCATCTTCTATCCCCCAAGGTTTTTGTACAGTGCTATAAGAAGCTTAGTGGTTATAAAGGCATTCAACTAAAGTATTCATTCTCCAAGGCCAGCTCTGGTACAGCTATTCCACATTTTTTCTGTACTCAGCCTGTATTATCTTGTGCTTGCCTGAGTTTGTCATTGTGGTATCTATTTTTTGTGGTATCCACACATCCTTTTGGCTGGTCCATAATTGTGTCATTTGTGTCTTAATCTTGTGCCCATACGCACTGACACTGTGCCTTGACTGCACTAGAAACTCTCTCTTTTTATTTTATGTCCTTTGTCGTGCCAAGCTGGAGGTGCTCGCCACCACACATTATTCAGTAAACGCACTGTGATGTGAGCATCAGAGAGAAGACGTAAGGGGACTACCATGGCCACGTGTGTCTTCATATCTTCAAGTCCAGCAGTGATACCCACTCTGCTGACTTATTCTGACTCTTCAAAGTTACATTAATTAAGTGAACTTTTACAAAATGGGTTATAAACATCATATCTATATGGGACTATTTCTCCCTCACTCCCCTGGAAAGTATTTTAGATTGGCTTCATGTTTTCCATTTTAGACTTCTGGTGGAGAAGGAGGAGGGAGAATACAGAGAAGGCAGAAGGACTGGAGGGGTACAGTGTGCAGGGGGGACTAGTGATTCCAGAGTGATTAGGATATGTCTGTCGGGGAATCCTTCTCTGCCTTACTCCTCTCTTTAACCTGGTTTGCCTCTATTTATTTGAACTCTCAGTGTTCCAGCCAGGTAGAGTTATATTTCATGGAGGAAAAGGCCGGAATATTTGAAATTGGGATTATCCTAGTTTCAGGTGACTTTTAATCTGTGCACCTTTGCTTTTATGTCATCTTGTGTCTTTCCACTTCCATTTTGATGAAACCTTATGGATTTGCAGTTTGACTCCCTCAGTCCTGTCCCTTACACGTTCAGAAGCTAACATGACACGCAAATCAGTATTAATTAACTCATAGACAAGGGTCTCTGGTTCTTCCCAGCTAGCTGGCATGGTAACAGGTTTCTTCAGATGATGTCTTTGCTTCTGCTGTTTAATCCAGACGAATTGACTAATGGTGGAACTCCCCCAGGGAGACAGGGGAAATGGCTGGGGGAGAGTTGTTGAAAGGTAAACAGTATTATTATAAGGGCACCTGAAATGATAACACAAAGGTAACTACTTAGTATATCCTCATTTTCAGTGTTTGTTTTTAACTTTATTTTTAAAAAATAATCAGACTTTGAAATGTATTTTTTACTTTCTTGTCTTATACAGATTTCAGGTGAAGTTTTTCTACATATTACAGTTGGCTTACTGGTTTCATGCTTTTCCTGAGCTCTACTTCCAGAAAACTAAAAAAGTAAGCTGGGGTTTTGTGATTTTACATTTATCTTGTCATTTTTTCCTTTTCTGTCTCTAACGTCCTACTAACCTCAGCCCTTCCCCTCTTCTCCCAGCTCCCCTCTTTCCACCAAGACTGGGTGTCCTTAGGTATTTACTGGGTGGAAAAAACCTTTAGTCACTGTTTTAACTTGGGGGGTCTTTTACATTTGACATGCCAATTGTTCATTTTAAAGTTATATTAGTAGTAATTTAAAATAAATTAAATTTTGAAAGGTAATGTTATTTTCATATTCTTGGCATACATATTAATCAGATTTACTACAGCTAATGGTTCTGTGTGTAATTCCCGAAGAAAAATTCAGTATTAAAAAAAGTAAACCATAGTTAAATATTCACCAGTGAAGCTTTTCCTGAAATGGGTGGAGAATTCCCTTTTTAGCATGTGGGAAAGGTGTTTGTTTTATTTGGACAAATAAACTCCTGGAGCACTTCGGTGTTCCTTCTTCTAGCTTCACCCTCAGTACTTCTGAAGTCAGACTTCCGTGATCGCACAAAGCCACTTTATTTAGCTCTTCCTCCTGTAAAATCTGTCCTGGCTCCTGTTGCTTTCAACTGGACCAGAGCTGCTGACCTGTGCTCCAGGGCCTTGCCTGTGCCCCTCCTCGGTCCCTTCTGCTCTCGCCTGTGCTTTACTCCGTTGATATTCTCTGACTTCATAATTCTAACACACCAGTTTCTCCTCCTGGAACACCTTTTCCCTGTGATAAATTAATGAAGCACTTTCATTTCCTTTAAGGGGGAGAGAGTATTTTAAAATCCCCCTGTATGAAATTATACGTAAGTGAGGATGTGGATTAAGGCAAGTTTGCTCACGAGTTAATGGCTGTTGAAGCTGGGTTGTGGGTATATGGAGATTCATTTAACTCCCTGTTTGCTGTGTTATATAGTTACATTTTTCCACATTTAAAACATTTTTAATTACCTTATTTTAAGAAGTTTTCCCAAGTAGAAGTGTTAACCACCCTTCCTGTGACCAGTTTCTCTCTGCCTTCTCAAATGCCACAATCACTTTCATATGTGCTGCAAATAGTTAATTCATGAGTGTAATTTCTTGACTTATTAATGTTTCCTGTTTGTATCATATGTGTCTTTTTGTCACTGATATTTGCTACAATGGAAAAACAGCACCAAATTAAAGTTCACATGCTATGGCTTGAAAGTTCTTTTTATGTTGATTTCTTTTATAAAGTAGAATGTTTTTCTACTTTAAGTTGATTGTAAGAATTAGGATAATGACAAAACCTTTGATCTAGAACTGTCTTTTTTTTAATTTTTAATCCTTACCCGAGGATATGTTTGTTGATTTTAGAGAGGGCTGGGAAGAGAGAGAAACATTTATCAATTGCCACCCATGTGCACCCCAACTGGGGATCGAACCCACAACTGAGGTATGATATGCCCTGACCGGAAATCGAATCTGCAGCCTTTTGGTTTATGGGACGATGCTCCAACTAAGCAAGCCACCTGTCCAGGGCTGATGTAGAACTGTCTTAAGATAAAATTCTTAGGTTCAAAATTTCCAGTAGCTCTTCCATATTCACTAAGCATATGTGTGAACCATAGATGTCCTAGAGCTGCACTGTCTAAAACAGTAGCCACTAGTCACACTTAAATAAATTAAAATTGAACAAAAGCAAAATTGAGTTTCTAGGTCACAGTAGGCCTGTCTCAAGTTTCATTAGCAGCATGTAGCTATACTACCATTTTGGATAGCAGAGAAGAAAATGTTTCCATCACTGCAAAAAGTTTTTGGGACAGCAGTGCTGAAAATATCATGGTGTCTCGATGTCTTAGCACCATGGCTCAAATATTTAAAGCTTTCTCATGTACTCTTATATCCATGGAACATAATATACCTTTGGGTTTCTCTGTTAATTCATATGTCTATATTTTGTTCACTGACCATGTAAGTAGAGAGGGATCTTTCAAAGTAATTGTTCATCTTAGTTCTCCAAGCTCTTTTCTTATCAGTTCCTGCCAGATGGCATTTCTCCAGAAATGCAATCTAATTTTTATGGGATAATTTGCATAACTTAGAACTTAACTGAAACTATTTTTAACACCTACATATTACAGTCAAAAGTAACTGTTTCAAGTAATTAACATAACTTGAAAGTAACAGCTGCATATGTGTTAAACAGTTTTTTTAAATTTACTTTGAAAATTATTTTTGGAAGAACTCTTTACTGAAAGAAACTAGTATAGTAATTGTTTAGAACCAATCCTGCAGAGAAATGAAGAAAGAAAGGGACACTGTTGGTACCAGTTCAAGAGGTGTGTTAGTCACAAATAACTCAGTTTTTCTTAAGAATATTTTAATTACATATAATACGTACACTTCAATATAAACAATCCCCCATTTTGCCCATGAGAAGATTCAAAATGTAATTCCTTAGCCAAATTGAATATATGAAGTTTTGGGGAAATGTGGATGAGGCAACCGAATGTTTTATTTCTGCTACTCAGTTCATTTAATTATACATACAAAAACTATATCATATAAAGGATATTAAATTAGAAATAAAACCGTTTTCCCCACTCATACTTCATGAAAATTATATTCACACTTTTCATATGCACCTTGTTATTATGTCATCACTAGAGCATTTATCACTTTTGAATCATCTAACTCAGTTTTTCAGAGTACATAATTTTCTTACTGACTCCTCCCCTAGACCTCTGTAAGCATTTAGAAATGATGCTGACTGAGGTTTTGTGGGTCACTATAATGTGCGAGCTTTGAAAACACTTCACTGGAGATGGCTCCATCTGTGCTTTGAGGGGGAAATCTTTGCCTTATATTTGGGCATATATGTGATGCTCAGTTTAAAGTAAAGTTTTTTTAGTACAGTATACTTAAGAAAAGCTTTTTGTAAGAAAAATACAGAAGTTCACTGAAGTATATGGTTGACCTTTTTAATAAAAAGTTGTTGGAATAATAACCAAAAATGTCACGTGAAATTATTTATAATTTTAGAATCTGGTTTGATTTAGTGTTCTATACCAGATTTTCCTCAGAAAATGAGAATATCAGAATTTTAAGTCATTTTTCTGTAAACTACATGAACGTTAGCATTAAGGATATATTAGCAGCCCTGGTCAGTGTGGCTTGGTTGGTTGGAGTAGCGTCTTGCAGCCGAAGAGTTGCGTGTTTGATCCCAGTTTGAGCCCTTGTGGGAGACAGCCAATTAGTGTTGCTCTCACACTTCGATGTTTCTCCTGCCCCCCCCCACCCGCTGCCCTTTCTCTCTAAAAGCAGTGGAAAAAAATGTTCTTGGGCAAGGATTGAAAATAAAAAAGAATATATAAGCAGTTGGCAAAGCTTTTCTAATGACTCATTTTCATTATATATGTTTCCATTTGAGTGTAAAAAAGTTCTTAATCTTTAAACAAACAAGCAAAACCTCATTTTTGGCTCCTGGTAGGAAAAGTTTATTTACCTAACAAAATCTTATATAGCATATCATGTTTCAAGCATGTATATACCATATTAAATTTTATTACACTACAACTAGCTGTTCTGAAATGATTATGAGAAGAAAGAGAGGTTTCCCTCTCTCCTTTGGTAAGAAGTATTTCATTGGAAATTTGAAAATTATGTGGAGAGGATCTTAAGATAGACTATTCAGAGAGACACTTCTCTCTCCAGTTGGAAGAACCACTATGTACTTGGTATTACGTCTTGGGAATTTTCCCTGAGAGTCCCCAAACATAGTTCCATCAAAGGACTATTTGACTGTCTTATGTTTTCTAACACTTGATCTTTGTACCCTTCTTACTAGAGGAGTGCTTTCCATTTCAAAACTATACTTAATAAAATACTTTTTCTCACAAGACTCAATGAAGTAACTCTCTACTGAAATGACACAAAGCTATATACATACAGGTTTCCCCCAGGGTACAAAAGTAGAGCATTTCTATGAAACCTTTCATAAAAAGAAATGCTGTAAAGCAAAGAAGCAATTTGCCCTGCTAACGGATGCCCAACATGACTCAAGATAAAGCACAGGTGCTCACAGACGTAGTTCAAAGCTGCGGTGGCCCGATGCTGAGATCCGGGGTGTAGTTCCTGGGGAAGGACGTGGTGGGGCTGCCTGCTGTCCTCTAATGCCTCACTGCCAGACCTGCCGAACACGCTTCTCACTTGTTGCCTCTTGAACAGCCCTCT
Organism: Tonatia bakeri; assembly: GCA_004024845.1. Taxonomy (NCBI): domain Eukaryota; kingdom Metazoa; phylum Chordata; class Mammalia; order Chiroptera; family Phyllostomidae; genus Tonatia; species Tonatia bakeri. The sequence continues at coordinate 111,895 of PVIA01005221.1, forward strand.
TTGGAATTCTTTCAGTTGTAAAAACAGATACTAATGTAGTCTTTCGTAAAAGCGAAGTGGTGCAAAATGACCTTTGGAAAAGCCAGGGGATAACCTATACCTGTATGTGGGAAACTGCCAAAATCAGAGAGTGTAGAAATGCGAGGTACAAGAATTTCATAAATAACCAGTGTTCATTGAGTGCAACACTGTATTTTGCTAACATTTTTTACTGCAACCCAAGATGAAAACTAGATTTTACATCATAATCCTGTGTGTGTGTGTGTGTGTGTGTGTGTGTGTGTGTGTGTGTGTGTGTGAGAGAGAGAGAGAGAGAGAGAGCGCGAGCGCGCAAGAGAAATCTGGAATAAATTTTTCATGGAACAGTACAGTGGGCTTGCTGTGTGCTGTAACATTTTCTATTCTATTTCATATTTTAAAAGAGGTTAGTGTGACCTCCTAAATTGATTTCATGATCCATTAAAAAAAAAAAAAAACAACATTGTTAGATAACTAGGTTGCTAGGGACTGTGGAAGAATAAAAGAAACAAAACTAAAATGTGGGTACTTGACTTACAGGGTTATTAAGAAGAGAAAGAATATATAATTAGATGGAGTCCTAAGTGAGAAGATAAAATTTTAACCTTTAATTTTAATAACTATAACTGATAATGAAAGGGGTTAACGGCATGAGCTAAGTCTTAGCCAGGTAGCTCAGTTGGTTAGATCATGATCCTGATACACCAAGGTCATGGGTTCAGTCCCCCATCAGGGCGCATGCAAGAGTCAACCAATGAGTGCATAAATAAGTAGAACAAATCGATGTCTGTATGTCTCTCTCTTTCTCTGTCCCCCTCCTCTCCCTTCCTTTCTCCCCTCCTCTCTAAAATCAATAAATCTATAAATAAAAACATAAGCTAAAAAATGTAAATACTGTTTTAAGTAAACAAAAGCATTCTACTGCTAAACAAAGCAACTTTGATGTTAGAAGGACATTATCATAGTGTCATTTAGTAAATTTTTATTATAAAAAGAACCATAGATCTTAGCACTGAAAGGGATTTTGAGTTCGTCTGACTCAAGCAAACCCAAGTATTATGCACGTGTTACAGACGAGGTAGCTGAAGCCAAATGAAGTTGAAATGACCTGCTAAAGGCATGCTGTTGGTTGGGATGAGCAGCTCACGTAGGGTACAGCTGCCGAATAGCCTTCAGGTCTTCTATAGTATGCTTTTCACCCTGGCACACTGCTCCTAGAGAACAGAAGTGTTTCAGCATGTTTCATCTGTAATGCAATTTTCTATTTACAGGAGGATATTCCTCGGCAACTTGTCTACATAGGTCTTTACCTCTTTCACATTGCTGGAGCTTATCTTTTGAAGTAAGTTGGGATTTTTCTTGGGTGAATATATGAACTGGGAAGGTAGTATGATAAACTGTCTTAACTAATAAGTAACTTTTACATTTTAAATTTGTTCTTTTAACAGCTTGAATCATCTAGGACTTGTTCTTTTGGTGCCGCATTATTTTGTTGAATTTCTTTTCCACATTTCTCGCCTGTTTTATTTCACTGATGAAAAGTACCAGAAAGGGTAAGTTGGTTAGCCATTCTCTTCTCATTAAAGCCAGGGCCAGTGTTGCCAAGGGCCATGCTATGGGCAATTATCTTACTTTATAAGTTGTTAGTGGTAGCTTTAAAGATTGTATTTATTTACTTTTTAGAGAGGAAAGGAGGGAGAAAAAGAGGGAGAAAAACATCAGTGTGTGAGAGATACATCGATTGGTTGCCTCTCGCACGCCCCCAGCTGGGGTGTGGGGACCTGGCCCGCAACCCAAGCATGTGCCCTGACTGGGAGTGGAACTGGCGACCTTTCATTTCACAGGCCAGTGCTCAATTCACTGAGCCACACCAGCCAGGCCACGTAGCAGCTTTAAATAATATGAAACTAATAGCAATTCAGGTTGGTATTTTATTGTCTAATATGGAGCCTTTCTTAGGCTAGAGAGAGATTTTGTTGGAACTTACAGTTCTGAAGGTTTTCGGGGTTTACTTTTTTAACTTTTCCAGTCTTTCTTAATGCATGTTTTTCTTTTGGACAAGGAGTAATAGGGAAGTGAACTTTGAGAAGAAAGTGAAATAATAGACTATATAACCTTAAAGATATTAAAATATTTTGGTGGGAAAATTGATCTGAAAACAGAATTGAAGCAGTCTGACTATAAAATCTTTAAAAGTAGAACTAAGGCTCTTAAATGATCATTGGTGTCCTTTTTCCAGCACAGTATTTGTTGTGTTTTATCCAGCAATTTTCAGAATTATTATATATACCAGTAATTCTGAGGATCATTAATAGTAGTTACATTTAAAAGTTGATAAGCTAAACAAAAAATAAAACATTTCTTTACTGGACTTCTAGAACTTTAAATAGGCTGACGTGTTATCTGTGAGAGTGTGCTAAAATATAGCATCTTTCATACATTTTACTTATAGAATGCTGAAAAATAAGAAATGTTGTTTTAGTGTACATTTACTTAATAGAATCTGATTCCTAGTAGAATGTTTTCCTATTGTTGCAATTTTATGAATGTGACTTACGACATTTTTCTTCCAGATTTTCTCTGTGGGCAGTTCTGTTTGTTTTGGGAAGACTTCTGACTTTAATTCTCTCGGTGCTCACTGTTGGCTTTGGCCTTGCAAGAGCAGAGAACCAGAAGCTGGATTTCAGTACTGGAAACTTCAATGTGTTGGCTGTAAGGTATGTCAGTTTAACATCTTTTGCACTTTATACAGCTATATAGTGTGTAGTTTATTATATGAAGTGCCTAAAAAATAGGGAAGTTAGGGAAAATACTCATTTGATTTGATTTTATATCTGTTTTATATGTCTAAATTTGAATATCAAAGCATTTATTTAATTTCTGGGATTAATTATTAATGAGATAATTATTTGTTAACATAATCTTGGGAATTTAGCACTAAAACTACCAAAACAAGATAGACTATCCAATAGCACTATTTTGATGCACCCTTATATTTTGTTTGTTTTTTTATATTCTCAGAATTGCTGTTCTGGCATCGATTTGCATTACCCAAGCATTCATGATGTGGAAGTTCATTAATTTTCAGCTTCGAAGGTGGAGGGAACATTCGGCTTTTCAGGCACCAACCGTGAAGAAGAAACCAACAGTGACAAAAGGCAGATCTTCTAGAAAAGGAACAGGTTTGTATTCAGTAAGCAATGAAAAACCTGGAGTAGGAAACATTTTTTAAAAATGTTCTGGGTCTTATTTATAATCTTACTAAGATTTAAAATCCTGTAAAGGAAGTTTTAGTCTACTTTTAAGCAAAAGTAGAAGCAAAGTAATCTTGTCCTGTTCTATAGTTTGGCGATTCCCTAAGTGTCAGTTATGTCCCTCAAAAGCTGTCCACTCAGTTTCTCTCCTAAGCTTTCCCTGCTTGATTACTGTGAGCCACTATAGACCAGAGTGTGAAATCTGCCCAGAAGGTATCTAGCCATGTAATATGAAAAATAGAGATATTTATAGAAGAAGATACAAGAAACATTGTACACAGGACAATGACACCTCAGTCCTCTTCAAAGTAGGCACCTTGGGACCTCACACAGTTCTCCCAATCGCCATCAGCTGCCCCATCATATTTTCCTGAATCTCATTGATGGTCTGAAATCTCTTCCTGTTCAAAGGTGGTTTTAGTTGTGGTAAAAGCCAGAAGTTGCAGGGTGCCAAATCTGGGCTGTAGTGGAGCTGAGTCACCTAGTGATTTGATGTTTCACCAAAAAGCTCTGCACAAGACGTGATACCTGAGCAGGCACATTGTCCTGATGAAGCTGCCTATTACCAGTTGCCCATAGCTGCGGCCTTCTGAATCATCTGAATAGTTTCCATGGAGGAATATTCAAACATATTATAAAATTTAATGTAGATTTATTGTTCAGCTTGCTCAGTTATTTTGATGGTCACATGGTATGCACGCTCATTCAATGGTGTCTGCTGCCCCCATACAGTGAAGTCATCGTTCAGGCATGCATATTCCAGTCCACTCTCCGTGGCTGCCAGGCTACACCAATGTCGCACAAACCGTTCTCCTTATATTAACAATGGCTAGGTTTTTTTCCAGACAGACCTTGTATATGGGCAGTTTTAACGAATAACTGACCTAGGGAGTGATAGTTTGTGCTTGCAAGCATCTTACTCATATTTTAAAAAGGGAACCTCTTTTTTTTTTAAGATTTTATTTATTTATTTATTTATTTTTAGAGAGGGAAGGGAGGGAGAGAGAGAGAGAAACATCAGTGTGCGGTTGCTGGGGGACATGGCCTGCAATCTAGGCATGTGCCCTGACCGGGAATCGAACCTACGATGCCTGGTTCACAGCCCGCGATCAATCCACTGAGCTACACCAGCCAGGGCCAAGGGAACCTCTTTATAGCTCTTTCCATCTGCCCTTGAGTTCAAACTGGAATCGTTTTTTTTGTTTTTGTTTTTTAATAACACTTAATTGCTTGATCCTTTTCTGGACATTTCATATAAATGGAATCATATAATATATGATCTTTTACAACTAACTGGTTTCTTTCAGTTAACATGATTTTAAGGTTCACTCACATTTTAGCATATACTGATAATGCACTCCTTATTTTGGCCAAATAATGGGTTGACCAAAAAGTTTGTTTAGTTTTTTCCATGTGATGGCTCTAGTACATCTTGAACTTCATTGGAAACAATTTTGTTAGATTGTATTGTGACAGCTGTCATATCAGTATGCATTTTTTTTTAATTTTATTTATTTATTTTTAGAGAGGGAAGGGAGGGAGAAAGAGAGAGAGAGAGAAACATCAATGTGCGGTTGCTGGGGGCCATGGCCTGCAACCTAGGCATGTGCCCTGACTGGGAATCGAACCTGTGATGCCTGGTTCGCAGCCCGCGCTCAATCCACTGAGCTATGCCAGCCAGGACTCAATATGCATTTTTTAAAAAACTTATCAAAATGGGTAAATTTTTGTGCAGCCATTTTAATATTAAAGACAGAAGAAAATGCACATTTTCAGCATATTGTGCTTTAGTATTTCAAGAAAGGTAAAAATGCAACTCAAATGCAAAAAAACATTTGTGCAGTGTATGGAGAAGGTGCTGTGATTGATGGAACATGTCAAAGTGGTTTGCAAATTTTCATGGTACTATTGACATTTTGGCCAAATAATTCTTTACTGTGGGACTGTCTTACACTTGGAAGATGTTTAGCAGCACCCCTGGCCTTTACCCACTAGAAGCCAATAGTGGGAGACAGCTGACATACTCAAAATAACCAAATCAAAAAGTTATTGGTGGAAATGAAAAATGTGTCTTTTTTTAACATAAAAACTAAACAGACTTTTTGGCAAACCCAATAATATTCCATTGTATGGATATAGCATGGATATGGTATTTTGTTTATATATTAGTTGATGAATATTTGAGTTCTCACTTTTTGGCTGTTGTGTACGAATAATGCAGTCAACATTCATATGCAAGTGTTTGGTTGATGACCTGTTTTTCACTCTCTTGGGTATATACCTAGGAGTGGAATTGATGGGTCATATGGTAAATGTATATTTAACATTTGGGAGGAACTACTGAACTGTTTTCTAAACTGGCTACACCATTTTACAATCATTGATATCTATTGGTCCCTGCACCATTTGTTGAAAAGACTAATCTGTTGAATGGTATGTCTGTTCCTATGCCAGTACCACCACACTGTCTCAATTACCACGGATTTATAGTAAGTTTTGAAATTAGGAAATGTGAGTTATCCAGTTGGTTTTTTTTTTTCATGTTATTCTGGGTTCTTTGCATTTCTATATGAATTTTAGGATCACCTTGTCACTTTCTGCAAAAAGCTGGCAGGGCTTTTGATGTGGCTGTAGGTTTCAGATGCACAATTCTATAATATATCTGCTGTATATTGTATTCTGTGTTCACCACCCCAAGTCAGGTCTTCTTCCATCATCTGGAATGTTCTTTATAGGAAGGTTTCTAACAGCAGATTCACATTCTTTAATAGATAATAGGATTATTAGATTTTTCTATTACTGTATCTCTTTTGGTAAGTTGTGTTTTTCAAGGAATTTGTTTATTTTGAATTTACAAATGTATTGATGAAAAATTATTCATAATATCCTCTTGTTATCTTACTACTACCTGTGGGACAACAGTAAGTTCCATTTTTCATGTTGTTAGTGATTTATGCCTTTCTCTCTTTTTCCATCGGACAAGAACCAACATCTGTCATTCTTTGTAGATTTTTCTCAGTCGTGTCATTTATTTTTGCTCTTATTTTTCATTTTCGGGTTTTATTAGCGATTTTGTTATTGGAGTTTACCTTCTTGAGATGGATCTTTAGGTCTTTGCTTTCATCACTTTATGTAAATTACTTGCAGTTAAGGACAGACTTTCCCTTTCAGCACCACTTAAGTATATTTCACAGGTTTTGATATGTCTTTTTCATTATTATTCAGTTTAAAATATTTTCTAATTCCAATTGATTCCTTTGACCCATGGCTTATGCATGATATAAGTACATTGTTAAATTTACCATATGTAAGCATTTTCTAGTTTTCCTTTTGTTATTGATTTCTAGCTTAATTCTACTTAGGTTTAAAAACATATTCAGAATGACTTTGTTGAGACTTTCATTATGGCTCACCATGTATTTAGTTCTGTGCTTCAGAAGGGTGGGTGAAGGAGTTCCGGCCAAGATGGAGGCATAGGCAGTCGCATTGTGCTTCCTCGCGCAACCAAAACTAAAGACAACAAAAATTGAGAAACAAGAATCAACCAGAACAGAGAGAAATTAATTGAACAGAAGTTGGGCTCCAGTACATCCAGACCGGTAAGGAGTGGTGGAGTCGGAGGCCTGCGGACAGGGGTCGAGGTGTCCCGGCAGGAAGAAACGCTGGCTGGCGGGCGCGCGGGGCACAGACGGCAGCAAACGGACCGGTGGCGGACCCTGGGCTCGGAGGCGACTGGCAGACCCAGAGAGGGGCGCAAGGCAGCTGGCTGTCTGCAGCCACACGTTTGCACAAACTAAGTGAAAACGAGCAGCGAAAACGGGCAGAGCCGCCGCGTTTCAAAGCTTAAGAGCCCCATCTGGGAGCTGAGGCCAGGAGACTCTCTCAGCCTCACAGGAGACTTCTCGGGGAAGTCCACAGTCCAAAAAAGTGCACAAGCCCACCGCCTGGGAGCCAGGACAGGAAGGGCCCAATTTGCTTGTGGGAGGCAGTGGAGGGGACGGAAGTCCTAGAGAGAGCGAAGCAGGCACCATTGTTCCCTCTCAGACCCCGTATAAAACGTCACAACCCAGCGACTGCGGTGCCCTGCCCTGCTGAACACCTAAGGCTCTGCTGCCCTTACAAAACAGCCGCAACCAAACCAAAGGAAAATAAGAAAGATGGCTCAAACATATTTGAAAGCCCCAGAACCAATTTTTTTAAGTGACCAAGAGATAGCAGAATTACCAGATGCACAATTCAAAGCACTGGTGATCAGGAAGCTCACAGAATTCGTTGACTTTGGACATAAATTAGATGAACAAATGCAGGCTACAATAAGAGAAATGAAGGAAAACTCACAGGGAACCAATTGTGAGGGACAGAAAACTGGGACTCAAATCAATGGAGTGGACCAGAAGGAAGAAATGAACAACCAAACAGAAAAAAATGAAGAAACAAGAATTCAAAAAACTGAGGAGAGGCTTAGGGACCTCCAGGACACCTTTAAACATTCCAACATCCGAATTATAGGGGTACCAGAAGGGGAAGAGGAAGAGCAACAAATTGAGAACTTATTTAAACAGATATTAAAGGAAAACTTCCCCAATCTGGCAAGGGAAATAGACTTCCAGGAAGTCCAGGAAG